>RJWM01003353.1:0-22857 GCA_004363535.1 Dasyprocta punctata | reverse complement strand
GGTGAAGAAACAATTCCATGCCACTTTACACAGGTTGACATTTCTTCCATCCCTGTGAGCTCATCTATGCACAGCGACCGTTCTTTCTTGTGTGATTTAGGAAATCTGTTTTTTTACAGCAGGACAAATTCTAAGTATATTTTAAAATAAATATGAGAACAAATTATTATTTATGAAAACCTAACCTGGAAAGTTTCCTTTTGATTTGTTATTAAAAAGTTAGTATAAAAAAGTCATCCCTTCAATCTTTAGGATAATACTCTGTATAAATTTTATGCGAGTGATACTACAGAATACTGAATTATTAGATAAGTTTAGTACATATTTCATAAGAACTGAGACTTATTACACTTGATAGACAGATTTATTATGTCCCAGGAATATGAAAATGAAACTAATTTCGATCTCAAAATAGCATCCAACATTTGTTAGTGAAGATACCATTCTTCCCTGTCTGAATTTATGGAATGTTTTCTAAAAGCATGGCATTCTTTCAGTTCAACCTTCTACTTCCACAGCATTTCATCCTCTTTAAGCAGATCCTGTGTGCCTGCTGGAGTTTTGATTTCTGACTGCTTGAGGTCCACTTTATTTCTTCCTCGACTTGCTAGTTAACTCAACTTACACAGTAAATAGTCCCACAGTGGAGATGAAAATATACAAGCAATTCCATCTCCCCAATTCCTTTCAAACAAGGCAAACCTGCAATAAACTCTGCAATCTGAGGTGCCTGTTTGGCAGGCTTTGTCTTTGGTATACAGAGGAGAAGTCAGGGACCCCAACTTCACTCGTGCTCTATCTTGGATACCCAAGGACAGTCCTTTTTCCGCCTCGGTTTTTTCCCCCCTTTAAAGGTAGACCGTGATTTTGAAGAACATGCAATTTACCATCCAAATCTGAACCTCTCTGAAAGTAAAAGAATGCTCTAAAAATAATTAGGATTATAAAAATTTTTGAAACATTTATTCTTTGACCAAGAAAGTAATTTAACTGTATTGAAAGTTCTATTAAATAGTTCTTTCAAATAGTTCAAATATAAAAAAATACTCTAGTAACACTATTACAAAACCGAAAAACTCAGGATAGAGGAAGAAAGAGAACACAGCAGAATTTTAGGGCATTGAAACTATTCTGTAGGACAGGATAACGGCAGAAGCATGTCGTTATATGCCAATCGAAACTCGCAGGATGGACAACACCAAGAGTGAACCCTAATGTGAACTATGGACTTTGGGCAATAATATTGTGTCAAAGTAGCTCATCCACTACACCGCCCCACTATAGATACTGATAGTGGAAGAGCCTGTGCATGTGTGGGCAGTGGGGATACAAAGATTCTCTGTACGTTCCACTCAACTTTACTGTGAACTTTTAATTGCTAAAACCAATAAAATCTATTTTTAAAAATCCACAAATGCTAAGCCAGATGGGATACTGGAACAACAGAAGTGGTCTTTGGGATCTACAGACACAGTAACTATAATTAATCTTCATCTATGATCGGTAAAAGATCAAATAAAATACTAATTTTTTTTTTTTGGTCTTTTAAGGCACAAGGCTATTTGTACTCCTTGCTCTGAATTCATCACTACGCACCCTGAAATGGAAGGAGAAAGCACACGGGCAGATGTATTCTTTCCGCTGCAAGGAGTGAGCAGGGAGACCTCAGCAACTGCTAGAGCAGGGTCAGTCCTCCTCCGCCAACTCGAAAACGAAGACATGTGGCAAAAGCACTGGGGCACAACAAAGCACACAGCTCCAGGTGACAGCCACTCTGCCCTGCAGCAGCCCTTGCCGTCCCTTTCTTATCCTTATCTCCTTCTAGCCTTCCCAAGGGCTTAGGCTCCACTCAGGAATCAACATGTTTCCATTTTCTCCTTTGTGTTTTTCTTCTCTTTTTTCTTTTTCTTTTTTTTTTTTTTTGCGGCACAGGGGATCAAACTCACAACCTCGCGCCTGCCAGACAGGTCCTTAAGCCACTGAGCCAAACTCCCGGCCCTAATTTTTTGAGGCAGGGTTGCACTGTGTAGCTCAGGTCGGCCTTCTGCTCGTGTTATAGCCCAAGCCGGCCTCGAACTCACAATGCTCCTCCTACCTCAGCCTCCCGAGTGCTGGGATTAAAGGCATGCATGTGCTTTTCTTAATGTCTGCAGGGGCCTGACAGGTGAGGGCTGACCTCACTGTTTCCCCACTGGGCTTTGCGTCACCCGTATTTTTATTACACAAAGGGTGCAGCACTAACTCTTCAGAGACTGGGAAATACAGGGTTAACGATATTCCAGTATGAGCAAGAAACATCATACCGTTCCTTTATTTACTAACTGCTTCCTCTCTCTAGAAAGGGAGTCTATGAAGAAAAGAATTTTAGCAGTTTTACTCACTGCTATATCCCTGGTACCTAGCACAGTGGCTGACAGGTAGTAGATACTCAGTGAGAATCACTGAATAAATGAAATAAAATATCAAAATCACAAGTATTTATTGAGCCCTTGGAGATACCAAGGAATCAAACATACATCCCTGTTCTCAGTGAGAACACTCAAAGAAGAATATATCATATTAGTTCATTAATTTAAAAAAATTACTGAGTACCTTCTATGTGCCTGACATTGGAGATCAGAGAAAATAACCAGGGTCCTGCCTTTAATGGAATTTATGTATTTTTTTAAATAAATTTTTTATTTTTAAAAACAATAAAACCAAGCAAAGTAAAACAGAACAAAGCCAATCAAAACAAAACAGTGTAAATGATACAGGGTTTCAAAACAAGATAACAGGAAATCAACAATGGTTACCATAATGTCTCTTTTTATCTTCAAAATAGTTGCCCATACCATCAGACATAGTAAAATCAAACAAAACAGAACAGAATAGAATCAATAAAAGCAAAACAATGAACGCAGTACAGGACTTCAAAACAAGATAATAGTAAATCCAAAATGGCTACCACAATATATCTTGTTATCTTTGAAACAGCTGCCCATGCCACTGGATACAACAAAATCAAACAAGACAAAACAGAACAAAACCCAACCAAACAAAACAATGAAAATAATACAGGACTTTAAAACAAGACAATTGGGAATTACAATGGCTACCACCTTCAGAAAGAGATCCCCCATAGATGCTACACTGCATATTGTCATCCTCTGAACAGATGATCAGACTACTGGCTTTAGGCCTGCAAAGTCAGGGAAACACTAAACACTACAAGCATTAAGTTGTATTTTATTTCAATAGCTATCATCTCAGCCTGTGTTTCACTGGATCAGCCAGTCACTCACAGGAGGGGTGTGTGTGTATGCGTGTGTGTGAACCTTGACTCTTCTCATCTCCCAGCCCGCACGCCAGGCGGGGCTGGCATCTGGTTGCCCTCCTCACGGTCCATGCATGGCACTGACTCACAGGAAGTGGCTGGCAAATGGCCCCAACTAACAGGAAGGTGCTGACATCTGGTTGTCCCCACTGTGGCCCCTGAAATTTATATTTTAAGGAGGGCCTAGACATTTGTCAGCAGACATCTACACACACACACACACACACACACACACACAAACCCAAAACACCAACCAAATTTGTGTGTGTGTGTGTGTATATATATATATAATATATTCATTATATATTTTGGTGATAGTGATGACATAAATTTTAACTGGCATTGACTATTTCAACCATAATGCTTTTATAATTTCACTGATGGTCTTAGAAACATCTTTTTCCAAGCAGACCTGGAATCCATAGCTTCGCTGTAAGCCTGAACACCAATTCTCCCCATGGTTCCAAAAGCACAGATAGTTATACCAGAATAAACGACTTTGAAACAGACACTTCTCCCAAGGACCCAGAACTGTCTTTGGTCCAGTGTATAAATATTTATTATGTCTACCACCCATATTTTTAAAATCTTGCTTGCAGGAATAAGTTCAGAAAAGTACAAAGAAACCTGCAACCCATACCCTGGGAATTGGCAACTACATATTAACACTTTAAAAAATATTTGCATTGTCTTTTATTTTTTAATAAGCTCAGGAACAAAGATGAACCTTCCAACTCAGCACAGACTGATGGGCAGTTGAAGCTCCAGCATTCTCAGACTTGTCCAGGGAGTTCCAGGTTCCTCAGGGGAGCTCTAGGGGGCAAGGAGATGGTCTGGGAAATGGGAGGTTAAGAACGAGAAGAAGCTGGTCAGGGACCTGTCACACTGCAGCATCTTTCCAGAATGTGCCCAGAAGAGGTTATGTTTCTCTCCACCACTCCCGCCTGCGGAGCCTTTCCATCAGGGCCTAAAGATTCGTGTTTACAGGAGACTTGACTGGGAAGAGAAAAAAAATTCCAGTGAGAGAACTAATGCTATGGAAGATGTGTGTGTAGCAAAGGGAAAGAAGCTATGTTGACAGGGGTTGCTTCTGGCTGAACAGTGCCTTAGGGTGGGAGAGACAGAAGGGAGGAGACAAGGGGAGAGAAACAGGGAGGAAGGAAAGGAGAAAAGAGTGCTACTTTTTTTTAATTTACAACATAAACTTAGTGAGCTATGAATATTTTCTCTTAGAGAACAACTCAGTCTCTCCACCCACACGTCTGTTCTTCAAACATATAACTTATCTTTTGTCACATCAACCCCAGGAGTCTAGCTATCAGGCAGTAAATGTGATACTGGATCACTCTCATTCCCAAGGTAACAGTTTTCAATAGGAGTCACTCCCTAAAGACGCATCAGCGGGTAGAGAAGTGTATCCAGGCTTCCTGGTAACATTCTCATTGCATCATTCAAAACCTAATTACTCTTCCGCATGCAGAAGCAGTGGAGAGAACTGCAGTCTCTTTTGGGCACACTCTGGAAAGCCCTGCGGAGTGACAGGTCCCGACAGCATTCTTACCGTTCATTCTTTCTCTCGTCTATCCGTGCCTGGTTTACAGAGAGAAGTTTAATCACAGCCCCCAGTGGGGCTGGCCATGGCAGCCTCTCCACTGGGAAGTAATTTAACTGTCTTTGTTTACCTCCTGTGCTGGGAGTCAGGAAACCAAAGGCTATCATTTGAAATACGATTAGAAATCCACCAATAGTTAAAAGAAAGGGAGAAATGACCATTCTAATTACTTTAAGTCATAGAAATGCTCTTTTCTTTTTAAAAATGCATATTGCCGATATTCCTCACAATATGATGAGATGTATACGTTTTGGACAACGTGGCCCTTCTCTGCAGTTTAGAGTTCCAGTCTGAGCTTGGTACCTAAGGCCAGCAGATGGCAGTAGAGAGCAAACCACCCATTTAAACTGGAAAATTCTCAATGGCTAAGACCAAACTCTTACCAGCCCTTCGTCCTGGTTTTACATTCAGGCCAGAGAGTGGAAAACAGTATCCTTTCAACCTGCTACAATCCTAAAGCCTGGGCTGGGGAAGTCCTGGTCTATGAATACCAAACACAGTCCTCATTAATAAAGGACACTGCTTGTTTTCCACTAACTGACTGAATAAAGTAGATTTATAGCCCAGCCTCAGCCACTCCTAGTTGTGGGTCATAGCAAATGAAGATAGCACTAGCACTGCCACTTCATAGAACTGTGAGACTCTCACACACTTAACACTTGACCCAGAGTCTGGCACTTAGTAAATTAAACAATACAAGTCACTATTATGTTAGCCAGCCAGTCCCTGCACCTCGTCAGGGTCTCCACATTAAGTTTCTGTCTCAGTATACAGCAATTTGCTAAACATGGGGTCAGAGCTGGCCTGGTACAGAGTGAGCCAGGAGCTAGGATGTTGCTCTATGTGTCTTCCACTATCAATTTTGGCCTTGTATTACAATGTATTTGTGGATTTTTTTAAAAAAAAATTTGATTTGCTTGCACTACAAACTCATAGAAAGCAGGGCTATGGTCCAACACACAAGGTCAGAACTATTAAGGGAATAAATTAAATAGCCTTCCCCCCTAGTTATCTGGCCTCAGAAGGGAAAACTGACAATAGAATAGGCCATGATAATTAATAATGTTCCTAAATCTCCTGCACCAGTGGCTGAAAATATGGAGAACAACTGAGACCAGATAGTTCCAACTCTTACTGTGCATCAGAATCTATATGGACTATTTCAAAATACAGATGCCCAGATCAAGCTGGATGTGGTAGCACACATCCGTAACTCCAGTACTTGGGAGGCTGAAGCAGGAGGATTGCTATGTGTTTGAAGCCAGCCTGAGGTCCACAGTGAGTTCAAGGCAAGGCTGGACTACACAGCAAGACCCTATCTCAAAACAAAGCAAACAAAACAAAACAATACACAACCCCCCCACCAAAAAAACCCCCACAAAACAGATGCCCAGATCTCACCCAGAGATTTCTTTCAGCTGTGTAGGGTGGGGCTAGGTGTTGCTATTTTTAGCTCTATAGGACTGAGAAGCATTGCCTACAAAGCCTGTTGAGGGTGTTCTCAGTCTTCAGTGAGAGAAGTGAAAAATTTAAAGTGCCAGAGTGTACCCCAGGTACCGTGACTAAAGTGCTGAGTTTCTTCAACTCTGCCACGGTGTACACTGTGGCAGAAGTCATTACAGCCAAAGAAGCTACAATGAGACTATACTTCAGTGCCAAGCCGGAAACAAATCCAACACTGAATAATAAATCTACATTCCAGGACACATCTTCAACAGAAAGCTGCTTGCCAAGAAGGCTGCCCTGCAAAAGTAGTAGAGAGAATCAATCTACTAGACATGCAAATTTCAATGAAGGATCAATGAAATATGAAAAAACAACATAATACATTGTCTCTAAAAGAGCACGTCTTTAAAAGAAAAGATTACTAAATAATTCTTTCAAGTTAAAATAGATATGGACAAAATGCCTGATACTTTAAAAGAATGATTATAGAAAATCGTGATAAGATGCAAGACAATACAGATAAAGAGTTACAGGAAACTAGGAAAACAATGGAGGATAAAATGAGAAATTAATCAAAGACAAATTCTGAAGGAAAAAAAAAAAACCAAACAGAAATCTTGGAAATGAATAGCTCAGTAACTCCAATGAACAGTACAGCTGAAACCCTTAACAGACCAGATCAAGTAGAAGAAAGAATATTTGAACTTGAAGGTAGATCTTTTAAAATATCTAAAAAATGTTTTTTTAAAATGAAGAAAGGAAGAGAGCATTAAGGATCTTTGAATATCATTAAATGAACAAATATTCACATTTCTGAATATACAAAGGAAAAGAGAAAAAAGGGCAAAGAAAACCTATTTAATGAAAGAATAGCAAAAAATGTTAATTCTTCTCAAACTATTCCAAAGAATTAAAAGGGAAACAACTATTCAAACCTCATTCTATGAGACCAGCATTAGTCTGTTGCCAAAACCAGACAGGACACAATTAAAAAAGCAAACTATAGACTAATATCTCTGATGAACAGAGATGTAAAAGTTCTCAAAATACTAGCAACCAAAACTCAACAACACACCTAAAAGATCATTTACGCTGATTGGCTTGGCTTCATTCCAGGAATGCAAGGATGGTTCAATTTATAGTAATCAAACGTAATACATCATATCAACAGACTGAAGGATAAAAATAATAAGATTATCTCAACAGATTCAAAAAAGCGTTTTATAAAATTCAATATCCTTTCATGATAAAATTCAATATCCTTTCATGATAAAAGCCCTAAACAAAGTAGGTACAGAAGGAGCAAACTTCAACATAATAAAGGCTACATATCACAAATTCACAACCACTATTACACTGAATAGGGAAAAGTTGAAAACATTTTCATAAAATCAGGAACAAGACGTGTGTTCACTCTTATTCAGTATAGTACCATAAGTTATAGAACAATTAGGCAAGAGGAAAAACTAAAAGACATACAAATAGGAGGGGAAGGACTTAAAGTATCCCTGTGTGCAGAAGATATAAGTGTGAAGATTCCATCAAAGGGCTATTAGAACAGGTAAGTAAAGTAGTGGGATACAAAAATCAACATATACAAAAGTCAGTAGCTTTTATATACATCAATAAAAAATTTGCAAAAAAGCCAGGTGTGGTGGTGCATGCCTTTAATCCCAGCACTCGGGAGGCTAAGGTAGGCAGAGCATTGTGAGTTTGAGACCAGCTTGGGCTACAACGTGAGCACAAGGCTGGCCTTAGCTACATAGTGCGACCCTACCTCAAAAAACTGGTGCTGGGGGTTTGGCTCAGCGGCTTAAGCACCTGCCTGGTAAGTGTGAGGTTGTGAGTTTGATCCCCGGTGCCACAAAATAATAATAATAATAATAATAAATTTGCTTAGAGAGAAATAATAAAAGGAATCCAATTCACAAAACTGCTACAAAAAATAAAACACCTACATATAAATGCATTTTTTTATAATTAACTTTATTGGCACAATTTAGATAAGCAAAATGATCACAATCATCATAGAAATTTTGTACCTGTACATGATATATCTTAGTTTCTCTTTTTAAAAACTTTTTATAATTTAAAAAAAATTTTACATACAAATTTAATCAAGGACACAAAAGACCTCTACAATTAAAATTATAAAACTCTGATGAAAGAAACTAAAGATCACACAAAAAGGAAGGGCCCCACCAATGTTAGTGGATTGGAAGAATTAAGATTTTTTAAATATCCCATACTACGCAATGTTAATATAGATTCAGTTTAATCTTCATCAAAATACCAATGACATTCTTCACAGAATTGAAAATACAATTCTATGGAATCTCAAAAGGTCCTGAATATCCAGAGCAATCTTGAGCAAAACAAACAAACACACACAAAGCTGGACATATCACAATACCTGATTTTAAGACACACTATGGCACCACAGAGATCATAACAGCATGGTATTGGGGTAGAAATGGGTACATTGACCAATAGGACAGAATAGAGATCTTAGAAATGAGCCTTTACATTTAGGTCAACTAACTCTTGACAAAGGTGCCAAAAACATTTGTTGGAGAAAGGATAGTTCTTCAATAAATAGTATTGGGAAAAGTGAATATTCACATGCAGAAGACTAAATGTGACCTTATTTCTCTCTCATAGTATAAAAAAATCAAGTCAAAATGAATTAAAAACTTAAATTTTAAATTTAAGACCTTAAGACTCTGAAATTACTAGAACAAAACACAGGGGAAATACTTCAAGACATTTGTATAGACAATACTTTTCTTGTAGGACCCCAAAAGTTCTGGGAAAAAAGCAAAAACTCACGAATGGGATTATATCAAACTGAAAAGCTTCTGCATCTTACTGGAAACAATCAATAGACTGAAGAAACAACCTACAGAATGGGCGAGAGTATTTGCCAACTATTCATCTGACAGAGGGTTAGTACTTAGACTATAACTCAAAAAACTTCAAAAATCAAACAATCCAATTTAAAATGACAAATGATCTAAACAGACATGTCTCAGATGAAATGGCCAACAATGTGAGAAAATATTTAGTATCATTAGCCATCAAGAAAATTCAAATCAAAACTACAATGAGAAACCATCTTATCACCACTAGATTGGCTCTTATTAAATACATAAATAAATAATATGTTGTGAGGATGTGGAGATAAAGGAACTCATTCACTGTTGGTGGGACTGTAAATCAGTATAGCCATTACAGAGAACAGCAGGGAGTTTTCTCAAAAAACTAGAAACAAATCTACCATGTAAGCCGGGCATGGTGGCCCACACCTTTAATCCTAGTACTCGGGAGGCTGAGGTAGGAGGAGCGTTGTGAGTTTGAGACCGGCTTGGTTTACAATGTGAGCAAGGCTGGCCTGAACTACATAGTGCGACCCTGTCTTGAAAAAAATAGGGCCGGGAGTTTGGCTTAGTGGCTTAAGCACCTGCTGGGCAGGTGCGAGGTGGTGAGTCACAGCCTCGGTACCACAAAATAAATAAATAAATAAATAAAAATAAAAAAATAAAATCTACCACAGAATCCAGCTCTCCCAATTCTGGATAGAAATAGAGATATCCAAAGGAAAGGAAATCAACATACTAAAGGTGTACTTAGGAACTATACATAATAGCTAAGACATGGAATAAGCCCAGATGCCTGTCCACAGATTAACAAAGAAAATGTGATACTGTATATATACACAGTAGAATATTATTCAACCTTAAAGGTGACTGAAATTCTATCATTTACAGTAAAATGAACAGAACTGGAGACCAGCATGTTAAGTGAAATAAACCAGAAACAGAAAAATAAGTAGTTCTTTTTCACATATGGAAGCTAAAAGAGAGTTGACCTGAATGTAGAACAGTGATTTGTAGAGGATGGGAGGGGGTGTCTATGTGAAAGGTGTCTATGAAGGAAGGTTGGATTTGATCACTGCTTGCTACATTAAGACATGGAAATACCACACTGAGCCCCACTAATGTGTGCAATTAATATATGTTAGTCAAAATTTTAAAAAAAGAGAGAAGAAAACTACTTGAAATTCATATTGCTAGGGTTCAGGGAAAAAATGATCAATAATTCCAAGGCAGTCCGGTGACAGCAAAGGACTCAGCCACACACAGGGACTTTCTGCATACGGGGCTCTGTGCAATTGCCTGGTTTTCAGACCCTAGAAGCCACCCTGACTGGGGACCACCGGGGCTGTCGGGGACTAAATGGGTCCTGTGTGCAGAGTGCTTAGCACAAAGGCTTCTGGAGCGAGGCCATTCAGTACCAGGCTTTGCTGCGGGGGTCTCACGACTCTTCACAGACACAGCCAGGGTCACTCCTGAGAATTGCCAGCTGAATTTGTAGTGAAAGATATTCGACAAAATCCACCCTGAAGGACTCAAGATCCCACTGCCATAGGAACTCTGAAGGATCCACACAACATAAGGGGACATCAAGAGATAGAAACCGAGAGTCTCCCGCCCAGGCTGACGGTCTGAGGCTGACTCAGGAAGAGCGTTTACAGGGAAATTAGAAGAGTGAACGGCCAGCTTTTTGCTTTTCTGACACCATGTTTCACACAGAGCCTGAGCAAACACCACCATGCCTCCTGGCTGCGCGCCCCACTGTCCCCAGCTCCCACGCCATATGCTCTGCAGCAGGCCTCCTCCTGCCCAGCAGAACAGCAGTGAGACGGGGGCCTGGCCCAAAGGAGCATGGTGGACACGCAGGGAGACCATGAGGGAGCAGAGAGGTAGTCATGAAGCCAGCCAAGGGACAGGAACAACAGAACGTGCTTGGCATGCTCCAATTTTAAAGAAGGGTCTTCTCAGATTTGAGAGTCGCTCTTTCGAGTGTATCAGGGCTGCTCAGCCGCAGCACTATTAATGTTCAGGGCCAGACAACTCTTCATTGTGTTATAGGTTTAGCAGCATCTCAACTTCTAGCCACAAATGCCACACACACCTGTCCTGTTCTGACAAAAACACCTCCAGACAATGGCAAATGTCCTCTAGGACACAAAGTCACCCCAGTGAGAACTGCTAGGCCATATGTCCCTCGTTGAACTCTGAGCAAGAAAAGTGGTGATAACAACAATGAGCATTAGGAAGAAGCACCAAGGTCCCCACCTTCGCCTGCCCGGCACTGCCCTTTCCACATGGAGAAGGCAAGCTCTAGGAGAGGAGACCCGACCGTGAAGCTCAGTTCCCTGCGCCTGCTCTCTGACCTCCTGTCCTGGCCTTTGGGGTCAGGTTTAGGCCTTGCACATAGCAGGCTGACACAAGGGAACCAAGTTGCCTCTTCCTCCTACGGCGTGATTGTCACCTGGTTGCCCTGCAGGGCTCTGCACTCCAGCCACACAACGCCCTCTTCATTCATCTGACAGCTATGTTCAGAGTTCCGCCACGTGCCAGGCACTGTGATAAGTGCTCAGGAGGCAGGAGAGAAGAGTCCACACCCTTGTGGAAACAGACAAAGCCATGATCGCAGCACATGGGTTAGTATGTTACAAGGGGAAAAGTAGAACTGGGAGAAGCCATCAGGTGTGCCCAGGGCAGGAGAAGGCAGAGGAGACTGCGATTTCAAGGAAGGTCATCAGGGAGCCTTTACTGGTGCAAAGGCCAGAAGGAAAGGTGGGAGGCAGTCATGCAGGCCCGTGGGGAGCGTGCTGCAACAGAGGAGCAGCCTGTGAGTGCCAGGAGGGGAGGAAGGCTGGGAGCGCAAGGACCCAGCCCTGTCCAAGAGGCACCAGAAACTGGGGAAAACGGGGTGCCACTCAGGGTTTTGAGGAAAGGAATAATGTGATCTGTTTCATGCTGCCATGCAGAAAACAATGGTCACAGTAGAGACACAAATTATAAAGCAACTGTTGTAATCTATGTGAGAGATGACGGTGACCTGGACCAGGGAGGGGGCAATGGAGATGGTGACAAGAAAGGGCAAACTGTGTCCTGGGGACAGCAATTTCCAGCTCTCGCTCACTGATGGCCTAATGCAGAATTATAGTTTATTAGGAACAGTAACAATTCAGTAAGTATGTGTTTGTAACTAAAACCAACATGCAACACCCCAATAACATGTACACCATGACAAACTGCCAATTCAGTTACTTGGCATGATCTGGCACTTAATAGATGCTTATTGAATGGATAAGTAATATATCTTATAGTACGTGAATAATTACCATGTCCTTTCAATCATTCATAACCATTAACTCAAAATATCTTACCACCATAGAAGTAATTCATTCTGGTTTACCTGCTCAGAGAATTATTTTTGGTTTCTCTTGCTACTACTACAAGTCATTCAAAGCTTCATTATTTTACCAGATCATAAATTTGTTTTTATAATGATCAGGTTCAAAATGCAGTTTTATTAAGTGTTGTGTGAGATATGAATTACAGCTCTAAAACTACAATTAGCTTGATGCTAATGACCCTAACCTTAGTTGTACTCATACATAAAGTGAGAGTCCCTTTCACTGACATCCAATGTCTCTCCCAGTTTCAAAATTCCAGAATTTGATATTCATGGAAACATATACTGGTGGTTCATCATCTCATCATACATCTGAAATCGTTTGGTACCAGGTGAAATGTGTAATTCAGAAAATGGGTTTGGGATGTGCAGTATGTCCAGTGGGATCTGTTGCCACGTCATGAATCAGGCATTTCTGTAGTGAAATGTACCCTATCTAGGAAGGAACATCACTGTAATGACTGATACACTGTTTTGACTTAAGTTTAGAAGTTTAAGGAAGGGACTCAGCAGGGGGCAGGGTCCTCACTTTGCAAATATCCTGAGCCTGAGCAAGAGAAGGGCACAGAGACGGTGTGAATGCTACACTTCCCCCAGGGGATGGTAACCTGTCCACTTTCCCCCTTTTTGTTCTTGCTGCTTTTGCTGCCTTCTGCCTCCTTGAAGTATTGTCCCTGTGCCATGCCACCGTGCTTTGAAGCCAGCTGATTATGGACTGAAACTTCCACAAACTGAGCTAAATAAACCTTTCCTCCCTTAACTTTGGGTGTTGGACATTTTGTCCCAGCAATGAGAGAAAAGTAACCAAGATAGACACTAACTAGCCTCCTACCAGATCAGGTCAGATTTTGCTGTCAAATTAGTCACCAAAAAATCATTTGGTTCTAAACTTTTTGGTTTTAGAATCACAGGTCCTGGGTAAATTAGGTGGTTGATTTATATTATTACATATACTGTCACTAGAGAAAATTTGTTCAAATACTCAAAGAATCTGGTAATTCACAAAAGATATCCAAGCCCCCAACATAAACTGTTGTAATTCCCTTGGTGGAGTGGTCCTCCTGATTATGAGAAGGATATTTTCTTTGATTAAGCCTTGGGAAGGGAAGAAGGGAAGAGCCCTGAGAATCAGCCCTAGTTTTACTGCTTCTTGTTGAGGGGAGCATGACCCATCTCTAAGCTGATTCACTTGCAAACTGAAGTTGGTTGAAAACAACACTACTGCAGCAGGGTAATCTGAAGACCTTTCAGTCCATGCTTTCTTCTCTCACTTCTCTACAATCTACCCTATAAGACAGAGCACTCCAAGGACCAAAGACTTGTTCCACAGAACATCTGTGGTGGCTCTGCCATCAGCCCATATAGAGGGACCTCATGATGAAGAAGCAATGAGGAAATCACCTGGGACGTTTGAGGGCTATGGGCCTCGTGTCACAAGGTCCTCTATAGGAAATCTCAGAAAATGTCTATCAGAAGAGGGAATCATTTGCTATTGCTTGCACACACTGGTAAGTTTTTACCTAGTGGGCCCTGGGACTCATGGTACAGAGTGCCCCTTGCTCAGTGCTGGCACAAGGAGCTTCAAGACAGGTCTGGGGCCCACCTGAACTCAGAGTACTGAAAACACTCTAACTGCCAGGAATATAGTTTAGCAGCATAGCACCCACCTGGCAAGCACAAAGTCCTGTCAATTCCTGGTACCAAAAACAAAATAAAACAAACAAACAAAAAGCCACCATGACTTTATCACAACTTTCTTATTTACATTTTCTACTTTAATCTCACTGAGCCTCAAATTCTTTATCCATAAAAGTAGGTTTATCCAGGAGAAGCAGGAAGAAAGCTAAGCCCCTGCCTGTGAGCCAGCCAGAGCACGGAATGGGGAGAACCAGGAAGGAAGCTAAGCCCCTGCCTGTGAGCCAGCCAGAGCACGGAACAGGGAGAACCAGGATAGAAGCTAAGCCCCTGCCTGTGAGCCAGCCAGAGCACAGAACGGGGAGAACCAGGATAGAAGCTAAGGCCCTGCCTGTGAGCCAGCCAGAGCACGGAACGGGGAGAACCAGGATAGAAGCTAAGCCCCTGACTTGGGGCTGACCAGCACACAGGCTAGAAGAGAGCACCCCTGCCCCCTGTGAGCAACCAGCTGATGCAGGGGAACTGTATTGTTTGGTTGACTTTCCAAGCCTAAAACTGAGCAAGTATTTAGAGGACAACAATATGTAATATAGTAACTACTGTAGATTTCCTACTGTCTTATCACTGTTCTGGTTTGTTTTATTGTTGTTTTATTCCCTTTAAAATTAAATAAAAAATAGGCTTATCCTGAGAATTTATGAAGACATATATAAACTATTTGTATTCTACTCTCACACACTATAGACTGTAATCATAGCTTACAGTACCTTACTGCTAGCTATGCACTGTGATTTATCCTGAGCACATCACAAATGAATTCAATCCTCATATAACTGAGTTTGATGCTAGCATTGCACCCATTATAATGAGGAGGAAATAGATCATCAAATATTTAAAAATACGACAATGTTCTCAAAATCATAAGCTAAAACTTGGAATTGAACCCAGATTCCCTAACTCTGAGCCCATGTTCTTAACTTCTGCAACTATGGTGGCTATCACTTTAAAGATATTTTATTGTTTTTGTTTTGTTTTTGCGGCACCGGGGATTGAACTCACAACCTCGCGCCTGCCAGGGCAGGCGCTTAAGGCACCGAGCCAAACTCCCAGCCCTGGTTTTTTGAGGCAGGGTCGCACTATGTAGCTCAGGCCGGCCTTGCGCTCGCGTTGTAGCCCAAGCCGGCCTCGAACCCACAACGCTCCGCCTACCTCAGCCTCCCGAGTGCTGGGATTAAATAAAGCTATTTTAAAGAATAATTTATTTGTCCCTTTTTTTCTGTCATTTGTGTGCTTTCGGATGCTGGGCACAGTTGAGCTGAGGATGACCAACTTGTCCAGAATGTCTTAGTTTTATTGCTCAGAGTCCCATTTCCTGGGAAACAACACAGCAGTTTTACCATAATGCCTAATTTCTAGAGTGCTTTATGTATGTCAGATATGAGTCCTCTGAGGAACAACTAGCAAAAATCCTTTCCCATTCTGTAGGTTATTTCTTCACTTTGTTGTTTCCTTTGGTGTGCAGAAGTTCTTTAATTTTATATCATCCCATTTGTTGATTCTTAGAATTATTCTTTCACCCATTACCTTTATATCCTTGTTCTGTCTCCCTGAGATCAATTTTGGTTATTGGTTTAAAATCCATGTCCCACAATCGTATACAACCATCTCGCCCACCAGTGGCAAAGCCTTCTTCACAAGCATACATGCTAAAGATTCCAGCCTGTTGATGAAAACAGATAATACGCAATGCCTCAATCATTGTAAAGAGTCATCATAGTGGAATCTTGATTTAAAAAACAAAACAAAGTAGGAAAGAAAATAAAAATGAACACCTTGTTTTCTGTTGAAATTCTGACAATAGATCAAGTAGTCATTTATGACAGTCTTCATCCAAGCTACATTAAAAAGTAATTACAATAACCTCCAAAGCAAAGTAGTTCTAGTGCTCCTTAATAACAGTACAAAAAAACAAAAAAGAAAGAAAGAAAGAAAGAAAGAAAGAAAGAAAAGAAAAGAAAAGAAAAGAAAAGAATACCTTCCTTCAATCAGACATGGAAATCACAAATTTCTGTATGTGACTATCTATGGAAGTGTTTCAAATACCTTGCTGTTCAAAATAATCAAGTCAAGACACACAGACTGCACACATGAACACTTTGGCGGGTACAAATGTCCCTGAAACACATCTTCATAGCTTCAGAAGTTATCTCTTGAGCCTAACTGAAAGCACAAAGTGTGTTCAGGTTGTTATGCATCATTTGAAGATGCTCTTTTCACACTTAAAATGTGTTCCTTTAAAGAGCATCTTTAAGGTATAAAACTATTTCATTTGGTTTATCAAAAAGTGTTATAAGCAGCCAGGTGTGGTGGCACACGCCTGTAACCCCAGAACATGAGCGACTGAGGCAGGAGGATTGCCACGAGTTTGAGGACAGCCTGGGCTACATAGTGAGTTCAAGGTCAGCCGGAACTACACAGCAAGACTCTGTCTCAAAAAAAAGTGCTATAAGCATATTATGTTAATATAAGATTCAATGTAAACAGTGATAGACTGTCTAAGTTACTGAGGAAACTGTTTTTATGAAGAACAAATACTCACCTCTTAATTGTTTTAAAAGCTATTTCATAGTGAGCAAAGCCAAGAAAATTGTTCAACATATAAGACAATGAAATATCTCAAGAGCTGCTTAGGCCTTTGTTCATATTAAGAATAATACAGGTAGGGCTGGGAGTTTGACTCAGTGCCTTAAGCATCTGCCCTGGCAGGCGCGAGGTTGTGAGTTCAATCCCCGGTGCCGCAAAAAAAAAAAAAAAAATTATAAGAATAATACAGGGAGCTTAGTGCTAGAGCACTTGCCTAACATGCACAAAGCTCTGCGTTCAATACACGTGCGCGCACACACACACACACACACACACACACACATATACATAGAGTAAGAGAGAATCAATTTGGAGGCAGTATGCTAAAGCCCTGTCAAGTTTCTAAAAATATCTTCCCAATCTCTAGGTACCATCATAGGCTTTATCTTTCACATCATGTCACCATTCTTCTGGACATTGCCGTTGTATCTTCTATAGACACTCATTTTCATGTGTCAAAAGTAAGTGCTAAGAAGTAAAGTTTGCCCTTGTTTTTCAGAGTATGCCATCAAGAGAGAAGGTTATCAGTGGCAGCTTGTCTGCATTTTAGGAGCTTGTGACACTGATGTGAAGGTGACACCTTGACACTTGAACAGAGTGAGGAACATCTGACTCATGAACTAGAGGAAAAGCAAGAGTTGTCTACAATCTTCCTTTTCAACCTACGGGCCACAAAGGAGCAACAGCATCCCAGACCCACTGAGGCAGAATATGTACTTAACATGACCTTGGGAGACTCCCAGGCACATTACAGTTTGAGAAGTGCTGGTCTCTAAGATGAAACTGATGACGAAATAATTCTAGTTTCCTGCCAAGCTATCATTGTCGAATACTACTACCAATCAGTCAGTTAAAAAAGTGAAGGGTAGTTAATTCATACTTTTGAAATATCTTTCTTTCTAGAGGAACAAAAATACTCTGAGAAATCTTTAATAGGGGTTTAGGAATATTCCATAGAGCAAAGCAGGGGAAATACAGGGATTTGTGACCCTGATAATTGAAGATGTCCTCTCCCAATTCCTATACGGCAGTACTTACACTGTGTGCTCCTTGAATGGTGCGGACTAAATTAAGCCCTTTCCAGACATAGATGTCACCATTTAAAGCACCAGAGTAGGTGATATCTTCTTTGGCACATGCAAGGCAAAGGATGGTCTGAAGATCTCCAGTTTTGCCAAATATTCCTCTTTTTGCAGTCAGGGCATTTCCACATAGTGTCCAAAACTAGAAAGTAAGTAACAAATAAATAGATCCAAAAACAGAATATTCTGGTACATTGCATTATTGGTTGTGTTCCAGTACACTTCACATAATCTGTTATATCTGAACTAAGCACAAATGGGTTGTTTTGTAGTGAAGCACAGAACCACAAAGCACTTTGGCCTACCTCTAGAAGCATGAGAAATATCTAAACGGTATTCTTAAAACTTTCAAAGTTCTAAAGCTTCAAAACTGCTTATGTTTAATGGCAACTTAGTTTTACTACTGTTACATGCCAATGTTTTCAGATGCAAAGTAGATAAATCATGTTTTTATTTGTCACATTATAAAAAAGTAGTTTAGGCTTATTATGGAAAGGCTTAAAAATACAGATAAACATCCAAAGAGAAATTGAAATTATAACTTTCTGTTAGCATATTAATATATCATTTATTTGGGAGGGGGTTGATTGTTTTTGTATTACTGGAGATCCAACCCAAGGGAATTCTACCACTGAACTACATCATTCTCTGCTCTTTTTATTTAAGACAGGGTTCTTGCTTGGTAAGTTGCCTGTAGCAGAAAATGCCCCTAACCCCCAGCCAGTATACTTCGGTTGCCCAGGTGATAGTTCCTGTTCCAGTTCTGGTTGCTACTGTCTCTTAGAAATGACTGGTCACTGTGAGGCATATGGTAAGAAACAACCAAAGACAGCCAAGTACTCTGCCTCTGTACCCGACCCGCTTTGAGCCTCCCTCCCTGGACCTGACATTTTGAGGACCAATGATTCCTAGTCAGTGCCCATCTGACATTATTTAAATCTGCCTCCAAATCCTGGGTGTTCAGTGTTTCTGTTTGCCACTGCAGCTAGGTTGGCCTCAAATTGCAATCTGCCTGCCTCAGCCTCTCAAGTAGCTAAGATTATAGGTATGCGTCACCATACCCAGCAACAGATCATCTAGTTATTTTAATGTGCATATATAAATAACTGCTTTCTAACTAAAAGTGCTATGAATTTCTACTGTAGAAATATTACTCAGAAACACATTTCTAAACATAAGTGATATTTCTATATAGTCAAATAATGGAACAATGTTTTCTATTTTAGGTGCACAATTCATGTGAAAGACCAAAAGCAGAAATCTTGAGCTACTTTAAAGCCTGAGCTATTTTATAGAAGGAAGCAAGAATATTCCCATGATTATATGGAAATCTAATATTTTTCTCTCATACAGTTTTTAACGTATGAACCGAGTAAACCTGTTGTCATTTATATAGCACCTCACAATTTATAAAGGTCCTTTACAAATGTTATTTGACCTCCATAATACCGCGGAGAACAGGCCAAGGCACATTCTTTTATTATTCCCATTTGGAAGTGAGAGAAAGCAGATGTAAGAGGCTTGCCAAAGGCACGAGTTCAATGAAGGTCATATATGAAAAACTAATGAAATTTTGATCTTTCCCTTGAGAACTTTAAATCTAAGAAGGTACATATGAAACAATGAGCAAGAATTTTCAGGCAACATATTCAGATTATACACAAGGGGTGAGGACATTTGAAGCTAGAGAAGCAAGTTATATTAATTGGAATGAACAAAAATAAGATCTGGATCAGGGGTGAGGAAGAAACTGCTTCTAGCTTAGGAGAACAAGACCAAATGGCTCTGTGTGGCAGGACTGTATGAAGGCAAAAAAAATATCAATGACAAGTCTAATATTTTATGCCTGCAGGAGAAGGAACATGGTGGTCTTCTCAGAGTAGCTGGGTCTTAGAAGAAGCAGTTCTGGGACAATCACATGACGGTGGGGACCACACTTCTGTGGAGACAGTGGCAGAGGGCTGCTCTGCAGGACTGATACGGTGAGGATGAGGGGAAAATGTGCAGCCATTTGAAGGAATATAGGAGCCTCATCTCAAAGGAGGAAAGTATCAACTTTGTTATACACAAATGACTACCGGTTCACAAATACGCCAAAGAGCTTGCTGTTCATGACAACGTACAAGGCAGACATTGTACCCTCTCATTAACCCTCCTCATGCATGAGGATTATATGAAATTTATTTTTCATACTGTGATTTGGGAATTGCATCTCTGGCCTAAACTGAACATTATTGAATGAATGAACACAAAAAAAATGGAAACCATTATCTTCAGATGTGCTCACACAAAGGTTTTCTTATCTAACTGGTATAATGTGCGCAAGAAATAGTCCAAATAGTCATACATATCCTTTTAAATGGCATATATAGATGTGATGTCTGGATAAGTATGAAGTTTTCTGCTGAAAATGGCAAATACCTAAAATATCATCTCTTCTTGAGAACCATTTTCTATTTGGAAGAGAGAAGCATTTTAGGGTAGCAATGCACCATTAAATCCAAATCAAATGAAGAAATGCTGCTTATCTTCTCCAGTCTCTGTTCACAGATTATAAAGCAAACCTTGTTAGAACTGGCAGGCACTTGGAGTTCGTCTGGCCCTCGGTAGTCCCTCAGGGTTCCTCCAGTCTGTGACTAGAGATGCGAGAAGGTTCAACAGTATGCGTAAACCTATAGGCTCATTTGCTGTAAAACCAACGAAGCATATGAGGTGCAACTGTTACTGTTTTGCAAGTATTTATTTCAGATCATTGTAATTTGCCTGTTTGCAAACACTGGAATCTTACAAAACCAGAAAGGATGTCACCCTAGCTATGAAAATTTCACTTAAAAATGTTCATCTGAAATGCAAAGACTTTGTATTCAATCTGTGACTGAAAACATTTTTCTAATATTAACTCCAGTTTTAGATGGAATATAGAAGTGTGGAAATACTGGAATGAGATATAGAAGATACAGGTGATAAAAACAACTTATTAAAGCCTGCTTAAATTTGTGGTGGATTTTCTCCTAAGCAGAATTCATAAAGGATAGCTGGGTACACACTTGTAAGCTTCCATTTGGGGTAAAGATGTTTGTTTTTGCTCAGAAAATAATGCCGAAATCTGCTAAAGCAATGCACAAATGCAACAACATATGCAGCTCTTGTCTTTAAATGAAGTTCTAGGATTTTCTTTCTCTACTTTCAGAACTGATTAAAAGTTAGAATTAACCAAGGATGGGAAGAAAGAGAGGCATCTGGAGAATTCTTTCAATTAAGAAACTAATCTAGTTAGAACCCAATAAATGTGTTATTATTCTTTTTGTGAGAAAAATCAAGATAAACCATTCAGGAGAGAGTTTTTCAGTGCAAATAGCTCTACACGGGGAACCAGAGGCTGTGTTTAAATCTTATCGCTGCCACCAAATACTGTTAACTTCTTTCCCTGCAAATAGGGAAAGAAGTTAACATTATTGTGTCCCTAATGGTTCCACACACCAGTTTATGTAACTCTTAATGATTTCCAGAGGAAGTAATTCTTACATTTTAAGAAGAGAATCAGCCTCAATGAGATTAAAGAGTTTTCCTACAGTCAAGAAGATGACAGAATCCGGATTCAAAGTCAAATAAACCCAACTCAGTTTCTTCCTCATGGAATGTGCAGTTTGGGTCCTGGCCCCCATGCTAGGGCCTTGGACTTCCAGAAAGCCACCACAGCCTAAACTCATAATCTCACCTGTTTCTTTACTTGTTGCTGAAAGCAACTCAGTGCTTCATCATGTTTTAAACTGATCAAAAACTCATGTTGCTGATATGCATCCTTGATTAATTAAAAAAAATTGCTAGAGAAATTATTACTTAGTGGCTATTTTGTGCCAAATTTTTTTCAAAATAATTGCTCCCCCTGGAAAAAATAATTACATACAGAATTTCTTCAGTGGCACACATCGTATGCCAAGGACCTTCCCAGCTCCCCAGCCCCTTGAGTCCACGGGTGACCAAAGTCTGCACACTAATACCAGAGTGCAGAAAAATCCCTTCCCTGACCCTGCTGCCTCCCAGCCCCTTCCTACCAAACTTCTCTCTTCACCAGGCTCGGCTGAAGAAGCAGCCCCTGCCTGAGTCAACACGCCTCTCACCAACTGGGAAGTCTCCTTTATCCTTTGAGGGCTGTGATTTTGCATATTTTGCAGAATGTTCCATTTTAATACCTTGCTCACTAAACTTCAAGAAAATTAAATATAGATTCTGTGTTTGTTCCTTCACATAGTACAAATTCAATAAGCATTTATTAAATGTCATTAGGTTTTTGGTCTTTCAAGTATAATGCTTGAAACCTAGGAGGAGTTCCCAACTGATGCCCAAAGCAAAAGGTACCTGGATTGCAGCAAACATTTCGGATTAAAGATCAAGCCTTACACAAGGATTACACAATGTCTATGAAGCCCTAAGGTGCTGGGAGGTCACTCTAGTCCTTTAAGTAGTGGAACCTCTAGACTTAACATTTTTATCCTTTTTTTAAAATAATATTTCTGTCTTAGAATACCTGTTATCCTAAAATAACTTAAAAGTAAAGCATGTGAAGAAAAAATTTTAAATCAGTCATAACTGTTTGACATTTGGGGATATCTTTGTAATGCACTGAGTAAACAAAAATCCTTTTTAAAAAAATCGAAGAGGAAAACTGGACTTGCCCATTCAACATACAACTTAAATATTTCCCAATAGCATTCAGTAACCACCTAAAACATAATTTATAATGATTGTACTGTATTTCATCATGTGAGTATGACCATATTTTACTTAAGCACATGGGACAGATGAGTGGTCTCAGGTTTTCTTTTGTTTGGTTTTACCTGCTATTGCTAAGTCAC
>RJWM01003352.1:0-114495 GCA_004363535.1 Dasyprocta punctata | reverse complement strand
GGACAGAAAGAGCAGGTTACCACAGTCCCTTGCTGCTTGCTACTTTTGCTGTCTTCTGCCCACCATAAACTGTTTCTCCTTTGTGATGTTCCTGCTGTGCCCCACTGCTTTGGAGTCAGTCAACTCTGAACTGAAACCTCTACCCACTGCGAGAGAAAATAAACTTTTCCTCCTTTAACTTTGGGTGTCAGGTATTTTGTCTTGGCAATGAGAAAAGTAACTAAGACAGGTGTCAAAGGTAAGCAATGCTGAAATGACTTCAGTGGGTCTTTTTAGCACAAGGTCAAACTCTCAACCCTAATTCAACTCCATTTCTGGGTCAACAGACACTGACCATGGAAACAATGGCAACTGTTCCTGTCCTTGGAAGGGTCCTGGACTAACAGGGAACACACCCTGTATTTCCACTTCTTTACCACTCTGCCCCAACCAACCCATGGGCTCAGGCATGGAACCAGAGACACTAAAGAACCCAATTTGACCACCGTTGTAGAGGAACCTCACAGAATGCACGGAGAGAAGAACGTATGGTCCAGGGAAGTAGAACAACCCACTCTGGCCAGATGTTCATGGAAAGGAACAGGAGAGACAGGTGCACATGCCCAGTCTGCACTGGGAAGCCTAGCAGCAGCTTTGTCAAGCCCTTTGAGTTGATTTCTGAATCTCATGAAGCGACTGCAGGTTTTTAAAGGGGACAAGAAATACAAAAGGATATTTTAATAAAATTAATCTAGCAGATTTTTTTTTAAAATGAATTAGGAGAGAGAGAAAAGCTGCAGGCAAAACAGGCAGGAAATACCACAGCCCCTTAGCAATCAGATTCCACATTCACAGATTCAGCTTTCCCCAAGCGATCTGCAAATGCTCTCATTTCTGATTTTTCTAGGGCACAGAGCTCTGAGATCGGTCTGTGCAGGCGAGCTGTGAGCCAGCATTGGGCTCTGCTTCCTAAGGAAGTCAATTCCTCCCCCAGACCAAGGTCCTGCGTTCAGTCCCACTCACCAAGTGGTAGAAGGGTTTATAACAAGAGCCGCACCCTGAGCCACAATGGCAGATGCACAAACTGGCAAGGAATTACCGAGAAGTAAGGAGAGGAGGTCTAAAAGCTAGAGTTCCACGGGACAGTCCTTGGTAAGGCCATGGTGTTTTGTGCTTTCCCTGCCCCGGGCATTTGTGCCAGGAAGGAGGAAGTAGAAACAGTTAAGGAGAAAATGAAACACGAAGGTACCTGAGAAAATGCAGGACTTTGGAGCCGGCTAGAGAAGTACATGTGGGGACAGGAAAGGAAGGTGGCTTAGGCAGGCACTGGTCTGGACAGATCTCTGACTTTGGGGTCCTTTGAAGCCCAGCCAGGGGTGAATGAAGACTGCTCAGGATTCCATCCTTCCACTACTTTAATGGTGCAGGCTCGGGACACCCTGATTCGTTGGCTTCCAGATCAACACTGTGTGGCCCTGTCTCTTCCTTTAGATGTTAATGAATCCTGCACAGTTCCCAGATGTGCACAGAAACTCTCCTCTTCAGGAGCAGTTTCCAGGTGGTCCTATTTCCAGCAAATGTCTGAGATCTGCAGTCCTCTTGCTTTTGTCCATTTCAGTAATCACTATGACCAAGAGAGAGGTCACTGGGGAAATGACTTTAATATGTTTTCTTGTTTGTTTTATATTTGTTTTGTCTTTGTTTTGCAGACAAAGCTTCAAGGTAACAAATTAAAGCCAAATATTCAACAGCACATGAGAAGTAACATGAGACTGAGAGCAAGTCTTGAGCACTATTCACAATGACACAGTCACCCTCTCCCTGTGCCCTGGCTAGTCCTGTGGGATCACTGCTTCCTCTCCAGCAGGGGACAGGGGACCTTCTGTGTGGAAGAGGCTTTCAGATAATCACAAAGGGGAGCCGCCTGGAAAGGAGAGAAAAGCCTAAGCAGTGAGCAAGGAGAACAGGCCAAATGTAGAAGAAGAGGGGCTCTTTTGTTTAAAGACTGTTCATGAGGTTCAAACGGAAACATGAGGGAAAGGGCTCCCCTCCCAAACAGAAGGTGTAGGACTGCGGGCCTCTGCACCACACCTCATGTGGACATTGAGGGCAAATGAGTATTTAAAACTGGGGACGTGATGAGTCAAGGTGCTCTGCGTCTCGCTGACCTCCACCGTGGCCCGCACGTATTGGTGGGTGCTCCATAAATAGTGCCTGTATGAAGCGGTCAGTCACAGTGCCCCACAGGCACAGCTTGTAAGCCCCAGGAATACTTCGCAGTTTACCATCAAGAGAACGTCACTCTTCGTGTGCCGTGCAATGTGAATGGGCGTGACCCAGAGCACTGTGGTGCGTGGAAGGCTGGCCCACATCTCTGAGTCACATTATCCACTTAGGTCACCTTCATACTCCCAGGACGCTCCATTTCATGAATGAGGAAAGCGAAGGCTGGACGTGTTGCACCTTCTGTGGTGGCCACAGTAGCTGGGTGCTGAACTCTGGAGCTTGGCTTTTGATGTCTCACAGTTCCCTACAGCAGGTTCCATTGTTGTTTCCTTCTGCTGATGAGAAACTGAGTCTTGGGAGTTTTAGTAGGTGGCCCAAATTCTCAAGGGGGCAATGTGGACATTCGGCCACATGGGAAGGATTTACACCCCAGCATGGAGCGCAGCAGGGCTCACCAGCAGGAAGTGGGAACTGCAGAAGAGGCGTGTCCTAGGCACCTGTTCCTCCGCCCACCTCGGGCCCTAGCAGGTGTCACCATTTCCTCCTCATTTCTCCTGTTGCCCACAGGTCCAGCTGTTAGCCCTCCACTGGGCCCAGGGTCAAAGCAGTGGCCAGCGGGGCTCCCCTGGCCCCATGGTCACAGAAGAGGACAATAGGGTCAGTGTAGATTCCTCACTTCCACAGGGAGACAGGTGAGACCCAGAACCCATTTCTTACCTCAGATTTTCCAGCTACGTGGATGGGCCTGGCTGCGGGCGTCAGCAGGAGGACAGTTTTGTTCATGAATGGCTAACAAGCATCTGGTGATCAGCTGTATTTTTATTAAGTAAAATGGACACAGAAACCCTCACAATGTTTCTAGTCTTAAAATTATTCTTTTGCAATGTGCTTTAAAAACCCAAGGAATATAGTCCTATTCTAGCACTGCATAATTCTACCAAGAAAATTTTCAAAAATGTACATTAATGGATGTAGGGCCAATCCTAAAATAGGTTCTGAGCAAGGACTGCCTCTCTCTGCTTGCTCCAGATACCTGAAATATATACATCAAAACCGTCTGTACACAGAAACGGGGCCACGGCTGGGGGCGGTATTATTCTTAGAGCTACAAAAACTGGAGCTGTCTGTAAAACATTCTGTGTAATTCTTACTGAAGAACCTAATTGAAAACATTAATGCAAGCATCATTGTAGCAATCAAAATAGGATAAGGTGACAACTACCTTGGGAAGTAGAGAAGGAAAATGAAATGCATAATAAAAAGTAGCAAAGCCCACTGGTGCGAGCCGCCCACACAGTGCACTGCTTTGCAGTGTGACGGGCTGGGTACTTTCCTACTGCGGTCAGCACAGACACGCATGAGGATGATGATGGTGACGGCTAGCTCAGCTCCGAGGTGCTCACACTGTTCCAGCATGCAGCGTCCACAAAGAACTTTGATAGTTAATAATTCTAACCCTTGTCACAAGATTTGATTCACCTTCTGCACACAGTGTATTCTTTTTGCACATTCTTTTCATCTAAAGAAGCAAGGAGATGGCCAAATTAATAACTTTAAATTTATGTGCAAATAAATCACTGTGAGTCAAGCATGCTGTACATATGGAGAAGATGCACTGCAGGAAACCACTGTGAGGTGTTTTCTAGAAAACTTGTGTCCTGCACAATGATTACTGGTTCTTAGTTTCTGAGAATCAGATTCTCCTCTGAGCTGCTTAAAAGCCACACATTTCTCCCTGTGCAAAACATCTTTGAACTGTTCTGCCTTAGAAAACAAACCACAGCTTACTTCTGATGTCTATCAATCCATAAGCCATTACTGTTTTTGTATATTGAATGCACTTATTATATTAAAATATTTTAAAATCAGACAAATGAAGATGTTCTTTAGAATATGTGAGTGAAATTATCAAAATAGATCACAAGGAGTCAGGTTTTGAAAACAATAGAGACAATAATCACAGTAAAGTTAGATCTGCTAACGTTAAAAGAAAATCTGAATCCTTGTAGTTTGAAATAACAAGTCAGAATTCAAGGGTTTCTTTTTCTCCCCCACAAAAAAGAAAAAGTAGTATTTCATTGATTATTTGAACAACCTTCTTCCATCACAATGAAGTCAAACATCTGTGAACTGTTTCACTAGGTGCTGTAACGTGGTATCATACATTAGACATTTTTTCAGGCAATGATTTTGGTATTTAATGAAACTAAACAGATTGCCTTAGTGTTGCTATGGCAACATTTATCAGATGGCGAGGGACTGGCAGGAAACCCTGCAGACAAATGGGGAAAGATTCCTCAGCGTTAGAAGACTGGCTGTCCCAAGAATCATTCCAATTCAGATGTTACCGAAAAATGTTCAGTTGACGATTAGGATTTTATTCATCTGAAAAACTTCTTTTAACACATAAATGTGCAAACTACGCAGATCTGCAATACTTGATGAAGGATTCTGAACAAATTCAAGTATAGTTGCAAGTTTTTAAAGAATCCAGGAAAAGGAACAGATGGAGTCCGTAGGTAAGAGCACTTTCATTTGTTCCCAGAACGCAGAACCCATGGGCCCTGCACACGCCTGCCCAGGACTCGTCTGGGACACACGGGTTTACCTTTTCCCCCGATGGGCACAGATCTGTACAGATCTTGGCTATGCCTGTGTTCTGCAGGACAATTCTATTTTGATAGCCTACATTTCCTAAGAAGACTAAAACAATAAAAGGTAAAATGTATTCGTTAGCTGTAGAACTGATTTCTGCTTCTTTGATGCTTTCTAGAAAATACATGATCTTTGACCAAAAAACCTGAAAATGAATTTCTCGGCCAGGGACTTACAGGACTACAGAAAGTACATCTAGCTGACAGGATCTTGTCCTGGAACGAACATTTTTCACAGGCAAACCTGGCTCTGCCTCAGCCTTCCAGGGTGCTCCGGGAGCTCTCCGCCTCACTGGAAAGCAGGCCTGCTCCACACTGTCTCACCCTGAAGTAGCTGCTCTGTGACTGGCGCTGGAGCCCAAGGACCTGGGTCCCAGACCACCCCACCAGGCCAGGGTTCTGGGCAAGGGGCAGGTTCTCTCTGATGTCTGAGAGTGAGGGAAGCCAGGCTCCTCCCCGGCACTGGCCTGGGTGCCACCTGGGGCTTCCGCAAGTACTCACCTGGCCAGCAATGGCACAGTGTCCTGGCTGGGGGAGGTGGAGTGGGGGTCTCCTACAGACAGGTGTGGGAGCAGCACAGGTCCCTGGACTCGAGTTCACCACAGCACAGCGAAGGCAGCAGCAACCAAACCTGGACTGTGCGCCTATCCACTTCCTGAAAGGAAGGCCCAGCTTCGACCTCTGTTTATTTCTGCTCTCTACCACTTATACTTCTGGGCCTGAACCCCCATATCTCAACAGAGCCCAGATGGCTGCATCCACCAAACCTCAAGTCCAGGCAAGCTTGTTTCGGGGATCATGGCAGCCAGGTATGCTGGGTGGTCCCCACCATGGCCTGCAAGGTTTCCCTGAGAATGCACATGTCCTCACACCCTTCCTCACCCACATCCCTCTCCAGGGCTCGCGGGGCCTTGCCAGGTGGATTCTTTTCCTCTCTCATGCTCCCTCTCCTCCCCCTGGGCGTGGGACAGCCCTGGGCATCACAGAGCCCCAGCCCCGGCCCTGGGACACACACTATGCCTGTCGACCATCCTCCTCTTCTTCCTGCGCTCTCTTGAGTCAATGCACTATACTTCAAAGATTCTGCTTAAATTCAGGTATAGAAATGAGTAAATCAGACTTCATACTTCTTGTTATTCTGCTGCAGGGACTAGAATAGAGTTTTTAATGGGTTGCAGGCTAGTTCTCAAGCCTACACAGAAGTTCAGGGCTAACAGCTCTGAATAATAAATCAAGTTTTCCCATGATCTCAGAAAGAAGCTGTAGATGAAAGGATTTTAGTATTTGAAATTTCATACCCAGGTCTTTGTTCCTACTACTTATATATGTTTATTGGAACCCATATGGACACAACTAGAAGCAAATGTTGGTAAAAATGTTCATTCATATAAAGCATATTTATATAATTTAATTTACTAAGTGTCAAGCTTCCAGTTTACTAAAACGATTAAAAGCAATGCAAATATGCATAGTCATATAGTCAGATAAACTTCTTCATTTGTTTCTCTCTTTACTATGAACTAGAGATTAACACTAACTTGGGATGGGGTGGGGTTAAAGGTTCTGTCCAGTAATCTACCCAGTGTGGGAATCCCTGCAAAATGATCCCTTTCAGACAGTTACTATCCTGGGGAAACTGCAATCACAGAAAAGAATGACAAATTCAACCAAAACAAAAGTAGCTTGTTTCATATTTGATGGCATTTAAGAGTAGAAAACATTTCCCTGTACCCCTTTCAAGGTTAAGGGGTACTGCATATAATTTTAAAACAAGAATAGCCAAAGGAAGATAGACATTTCACATCTTTTTTCATCCTTGGAGAGTCTTTCAAACATTTCAGACTGTAATAATGCCATTTTAAAATATAAAGTAAGTTCACTAATCTTCCACCTACAAACGGTGATGTATTTGTTTGTCCTCTTGCACTTCTTCGGACAACCGCAGGAACAGGAACTGAATGCTGGCCCTTTCGTGTGCTTCACAGGGCTCCTTATCTGTTTATCCAATCGAGTACTGTTCTCGGTGCTTGACTTTTGATACAAATCCTTTTGCTTGGTTCAAGAAAAACTCTTGAACTGAAACTGCTTCCTCTATTAACGTCTAAGATGTCCAAGTGATATAAAACTTAGCTATGCACACCAACAAAATGTACTCATCTCCAGAGAACTGGCCACAGAAGCACAGAGAATCCTTTATAAATCAAGGGAGTTTTGCATGACTCGAAGAGGAGTTTACACACTACTCAGGTCTGCTCAGATTGCATTACCTTTGTTGATGTGAGAATTGGCCAGAGATCTAAAAGAAAAAATTTCTAAATATCAATAAAATGACTTCTGTGTCAGAGACACATCTCGTGTGCTCAATCAACAGAAAAACCAGGGCACACGGTGCTGGATGAGCAGCGGTTGAAGATGACAGACTGTGGCACTGGTGAAGTCAAATTTCAAATGGCAGTGGCGTGATAAGGATCAATGAGGCCAAAGCTGGAACCATTCATTTAGCAGGCTTTGAAAAATGAATTTGAATTTGCATGACATTATGACTTAAAAGTTTTTAGGATGACACATATGCAGCTATTTGGATAACTTAACAAAGTACTTCTAGGCTGCACATTAAAACTCTGCTCTCCACAGGCAACTGGACACCAGTGTATTTATTCCCTTCAGCCTCAGTGAGGCTAAATCAGTGAAATATTCCTTTCCCTTCAACCAAGTGCTACCTTAGCCTTCCTCCAGCATGCAACCTTCTGTGACCCTGGAGACCAGTGCAGTGGACACCTCCTCCACCCGCCTCAGCCTCAGCTCAAACACAGACGCTCCCTGCTTATTCACTTTAGCCCACTCTTTTTGACTCCTTAGAATATTCTCTTGTCCCCAAGGAAGTTTTTTTGGGGGGTGCTGGATTTCTTGAATTTAATTTCTCATTGTCTACATGACATTTGCTAGTGGGAAGCCCAACACCATGATGTTTTCTTTCCTGGTTTAATTCTGAATGACCACTTTTAGCACTTTGGATTTCATAGGAGTTATTACTTTCCATGAAATGAATCATTCAAAAAACTGCTAGGTTTATCATTTACGATATAAATGAAATGGTCTTTACTGCCAAGGGTTCCAACAAGAGCATGGACATATTCACTGATTGCGACTTATAACACACGTTTCTTTAATACATTTGAGAGCCGCCTACATGGAGTGCAAAACTGTGATTCCTTCCCATGGGCTATTAGGACTGAGCAAAGATGAGATACCAAAAGAGCAAGGAGGCAATCTGAAAACTAAAATAATAGTCCATGGCCTATCTTGACTCTTTCTTGGCTTTCTCTACTAGCATCTGAATATTCTGACCTGAATTCTGGAGAAAAGTAGGTAAGATGATTTGTCTGAAGTCAAGATCCAAGTTTCCATGCTTTCAGATGAATACACAGGTGACATGAACTGGAGGAAGTGGGACAAACCCCCAAAGCCCATCTCTCTGAGAGAGGAAGTGGTGAGCTCTGTAGATGGACCTGACTCGGCACACGGGGAGCCACATGGACAGAGATGATGGCTCCTGGCCTCCTGCAGAGACTCCTAGTTGGAAACAGTCCAGGTGCACCTGGAATGACATTGCTTTGGGGTGAATCCCAGATATAAGCTGCGCCTAGTACAAAGCTTCAGAGAGGGGTTCAGGCCCCATTCAAGTCATGAACTAAAGGAACGCCATTCCCCCAGTGCCTGCTGCACACCTGCTCTTGCTCTAGGCTAGGGGTGAGCAGTGGGGACAAGGGAGATGTCCCTGTCTTCATGGATCTTCAGTTCGAAGGAGGGGGAAGTCGATGGATTTCAGTCAAACAGCGAGCTACACAGTGCCTCCCTGGACAACAGGCCGGAAGGAGGCAGGTAAGCGCGGGCGCCTGACAGCAGGCTCCAGGAGGGAGAGGCCGTAGCTCTGAACCTCTCTGAGAGGTCACCAAACCTCTCTGAGCAGCGACTTAGCTCAGCCCTGTGTGAGGTAACTTGGGCACTGTGCAGGGAGAGAGAATGTGCCTGAGGAAATGGGGGAGCCAGCGCAGCTGGGGTGAGTGCAGGGAGGTGCAGTGAGACGCAAGGACAGGAGGAGAGGGGCAAATGAAGAAACTGAGCACAAGGCCTAACCTGAAAGCTGCTAGGCGATTCCCTCATGGCACCTTCCACCTGGACTTGGCGCAGCACCTGGAGAAGGTGCTCAGTAGGCAGTGAGGCCTGGAGCGAGCGGCGGGGCCGTGGGGCTGCACCCCTCACTGCTCTGGGGGGCCCGCTTCTCTGGGGTCCCATGACACCACCCTGCCCTGCACCCTGCCTACCAGGGGAGGGGAGGGCTGACTTTACCCTAAGCAGACACCTGCTGCGATCGCTAAGATCCAACAGGCTGAGGAAGAGACGCTCCTGTCCTTGCACCTGGCTTGTGTTCTTTACCACCTGTGAGTAGGGGGCGTCTGCTCAGCCCGTTGTCACAGACCACTTGGGAAAGGCTGACCATGTGAATGCCCAGTGTCCAAAGCAGCAGCTGATCCCTGTGTGAGCGCGGCCTCTGCTCTGTGAGGACTCTGCACCTTCCAGTACGCACACCCAGAGCCTTTGAGAAATGCAGACTCAGAAGTCACTTACAAGCCCAGTCTCCAAGACACTGGTGACATTTATCCTCTCAGGTCTGGGAAGTCAGGGTTCATGGCAAACAGACTCCACTTCCTGGTGAATGCACGCGAGTGGATCCTGAGTGTGGGCACTGAGTGACCGGCAGGCCAAGACGTCCGGTTCTGCCAACAACTGCAGAAATCCGCCCATTTTCATACTTTGCCATGGGTTTGTGAGCTCTCCTGCTCTGTGCCACCCTCAGTGCGGCCCATGTCGGAACCACAGGAACATGCATGACTTTGAGCAGCCCTCGTGATAACATAAGATTTCTGATCTGCCAACTGAAATCTCACAAGAATAGGGGCCTTGAAACAAATCCCACAAAGCTGTCCTTTAACACACCGAGACATCTTTACCATTATTACAAAAAATTTCACAAAAACATTGGAAAATTCTACTTTTCTCATTCAAAATTCTCCATGGGGAGTAAAAACTGGACTGTGCTGGGAGTACCTGGGACGGGAGCTTCCATGCGCAGACCCTCATGACTGGAGCTCTTTCTGGTCGTCCAGTGCTGTAGTTAACCACAGACTACACACACAGCAGTGGACAGAATGAAACAAGAAAAGCCAGGAGCGTGCTATGTCAAAGTAAGGGAGAATTCAATTAGCAGGAAAGGAGCTGGGGGCTGAGGAAGACTGCCATGGGGATACAGTAAAAGGTGCTAACAAAGTAAGTAAATAAAAACAAGGCAGACCTCATACCTGTCTCTGAACCTTTCCCTGATTTCTCTATCAGGATTTTATGTTTCTGTATCTCTCTAGAAAATTCCCACAAACAGGTGATTATTCATCCTTCATACCCCTCCTGAAACTCCCTAAGGCACGCAGAATTCACTCAGATTCGTGACCCTGATTCACCGAACACCCACTCTCTGCCCGCACACAGATGGCACTAACAAAAGTCCTAGTCCTCAGGGAGCTTACCTTCTACTCCAGTCAAACTTGTTTTGGAAGGTAATCATTGTGGTGTTTTACAAAATAAAAATTAAATTCCACAGAGGAAACAGTATCAGCTGGATCTGGAAGGAATCCTCGGTATTTGTTGCTTTGCTAACGAACCACCTGGCGGCCAGCAGTGAGCAGCACAAGGAGTGAGTTTCAGACTCCTGCGAGCCCAGGTTTGCATATGCCTTCCAAAGACACTGGGAAACGGTCTGCTTTATCTTTGGGTGGGAGCCGGGTGACCTGTGGAGCTCTTAAGGCAGCTCAGTTCAGACTCAAATCTCCTACAACTGGGCCTGGCTGTGCACATCATCACAGGTTCTCTAGCTGCTTCTCAACCATACTGCAGCCCAAGAGTTTGTCCTTGACAAACTCTTCCAGGTTAAAAGCACAGCCAAAAATCATGGGTAGAGAAGAGGTGCCAAGGTCTCCTGATAACTACCACGAAAGCAATATTCACTGGGCCTCAGTGTGCACTCCTCATGTGCTCTGCAGGGTCTCCTGATACTCCCACCCTCAGCCCTTGCAGAGCTGTCTTGATCCCCATTCTAGAGGAAACTTGGTCACAGAGAGCTGACTGTCTTGAGTTACATCCCAAGGTCAGGCCACATGATGCCCGCCTGCCAATGCCCTGTCATCACAAGGAATTCATCCTGACAATTCATCAGTATACCAATTAATTGGAGAAACAGGGACAGGTATTAACAAGCAAATGCTTCTCCATCCTGTGCAAAACCTACCATGGGTATCGTGTAATGTGTTCAATTCTAATTGCTGCTAGGATTTTTGGATCACGAGAATATAGCTGTGTCTCTGGTTCACTGGACACCCCCACACCCTGACAGCATCGCCTGCTGTGACTGGGTCAGGATGAGCACAGCCATGCGACAGGTGTGCACTTAACTACTGTGACCAGACTAATCCAGAGCCTTTCTGCTCTGTCAAGGTACCACTCGGCTCCCACAGGAGGCCTGGCAGGCAGTACAGATGTTCTCACTGTGCTTTGGGGCCACAAAACCTCAGCAGCAGTGTGCTTCAAATCCATGCTCTACTACCTCAAATCCTCCTGCACAGCTGGGAAGATCCGCATCCAGGGCCACTGCTGCTACTTCTGTGTCCTTATGCCAGCTCTTAACCCTGCTGGCCTTCAGCTACAGCCTCTGTGAGGAGAAGCACTTCCGTGTCTTGCTGCTTATCCACTGACGTATTCCAAACACAGAAGAGCGCCTGGCACAGAGCTGGCGTGAAATCAACTGATGAATGGCCCTTGGTATGAAAACTGTAGGAAAGTCCAGCACTGGGACTGACACAGAATGTCAGTCACAGTCCCTGGGGACTAATGTCCCTAAACTGTTGTTCTAACCTCCCTTTCCCTTTAAAATCTAAAAAGGGGACTACTTGTTCCCCTGTCCCATTTCAGATTCCTTCGGAGCATGTGTGGCCCCTCTATAAGCCCTGGGAGGCTCGGTCTATTTCCGTGAAATCGCCTGGGCCTGACTCACCAACGCGGGGTAGGGGGTAACCCGTAAATCAGGCCAGACTGTAGCTCACATCAGAGTCCATTTGTTTTCTCTTTCCCAAAAGACATATGAAACTTGAATCTTTTAGTTCACCATTCTAAATGCCACTTAAATACATTTATAATGATCCTGTAAAAAAAGGTCTACAAAATTCCAATACTGCTTTATTTTCAAAATGCAGACTAATAAAATCAATCGGCTGCATAGTCAGACATTAAGTTTCTTTGTACAAAACAGCAGCCTGGATATTGAAACCCAGTGTTCCCAGATGTACAGTGACCCAGTATCCACGGCGCCAGGGGGCCCCCGCCCGCCTTCTCTCCCAACTCTCTGGCTCCTGGGCAGGTCTGAGCCCCAACCGGGGCACAAGTGTGGCTGTGATTGACAGGATAGAGTCCCAGGCTTCTGGGGTTAATGGGATAGGGATTTGTCTTATTTGGGTGCGGGGGGAGTGTTAAGGGGAGTTTTAGGAGAGAATGTCCCACGTGCTTTCCTAGGGTGAATACGGGAAGGTGTGGAGGGCAGTGCAGGCATTCAGTGTGTGCTAGGAGGGAGAAGAAACCCTTTCTGACAGTCTGACGTGGAAGGTTGCACAAACCTACTGGCTCACAACATGGATGCTGAGAAAAGCATCCATGAAGCACTAGGCGATTCCTAGTTATTCCCCCTCTAGCGCTGCTACTTCATGGATGGCGCAGAAAGAGCCTCACTGTGTTGACCCCACACCCTTGTCCTCTGCGTGAGGGGCAGTGGGCCAGGGTCACATGGAGACAGCGGTGTAGATGCATACTCCGAGGTCAGGTCTCTGCAAGTGGGGCTTTAAATAATGATTTGGCAAAGATATTTTCCATGAAAACAATTTTAATCAATTTGATCAAAACAATTCCTGATTTAATAGTTAGCTAAATGAGTATAATAATTTCACAACAATAATGATGCCAATGCTATTAACAGCACTTATTAAAATGACAGCATGGTGAAACCATCCACAAAGTGCTATAGACGTGTTAATAGAGTTATTCCTGTTTTAGAGAAGGAAGTCTCACCGCCACATAAGGGGCATGGACGTTAATTAAGGTACTTGAGCAAAAAGTAAAGCTAGGATTTGAGCTTAGATTGACCCAAGGACAAACCAACAGCTCTCTTTTATACACATGATCTTCAAAACAATCAGAGATAACACTAGAGTTTATTTCATGGGGGCTCGACATGAAAGCAAGGGAGGAAGGGAGCATGCAAGTCATGCTGACATAGGAAGAGAGGCAGCTGGTTTGCATGCCCAGGACAACAGCCCTGTAGCACAAGGCCTTGTAAGGGGCCTGAACTCCACACCCCTTCACTCAGAGGTAGAATGAGGGGCTCAGCAGTGCACACATTTCCCAAATCTCTTTCCAGTGGTCTCTGTTACAGGGCCAGGAGCTTTGATCCCATTAGCCAGGGCCTCCTACTTTATATTTTGAGTTTTGCATAATATTCCATTAAAAAAGGTATGGTAATAAAAATGTTGGAAAATCACTGAAGTCAATGATCATTACATTCTCTAGCTTTTATATTTTATACTCTATTCAACACTTACATTTTTTCAGTAAGATTGGGTTCTTCAATATTACTCGTTTAATATTAGCTTTTCAAAAGCATGAGCCTAAAAGCTGTGTTCTAAATGAAGTGACACAATCAAACAATTCAGTGGATTAACCTTTTTCTATTAAGATATCACAAAATTAACTGAAGATGAGGGATGGTTCATCAAACAGCAAAGACTTAAGGATACTTTTTTTTAAAAGGGAACATAAATTTCATTATATTTACACAATCTCATTAACTAGTTGAAAGCTTTCCTAAAATATTTTTTTCAATTAAGTACATTTACTTTCAACAATGCATGAAAGTTTTCTGTATTTTGAAATGGACTTCCAGGAAAACAGGAACACAAAGTGTGTATAAACCCGAATGTAAGATTATACACACTAAGAAGTATTTATGTACCAATATATGTGCCCTTCTTGATCTAAAAGAACCTAAAAGGACATGAATTCTAAGTCTGGGTAGGAGAAGGCCCCAGTTGGTCAAGCAACTCGTGAGGTGAGGAAGAGAAGAGGAAAACTGGCACTCACAGAGAGGACTGGTCCAAATCCACGTCCACCTCTAGGAGGCAACACTGACACACCGAGGCCAGGGAACACAGGCTCAGGGGGCAGTGCAGGCTGAGGTCTGAATCCAGTCCAGGTTCCCGGCCCAGGGCCACGCAGTGTGGAGGGAGAATGAGGGCAGGACTCGAAGGCCTGGGACACACTTGGGGCTGCAACAGCAATCACAGACAATCTGTCATGGGGGGAGAAAAGGTGACACCATGCCTGGAAGCAAATACTAAAGTGGAGACTACAGAAAGGAAACCAAGAATTCTCCAAAGAAGGTGAATGACACCATCCCAGGTTTTGAAGCTGTGGAAATAAGAAGGGGCCTCTAATGAAATAGGTCTTACAGCTGAGAGATGAACTAGAACACGGAATGTGACAGCCTGGATCGAGACACAGGTGGTTAGGGAGCTCCCGGGAAACTCTAACAGGTGGCACACCAAGACAGTCTGGCCAGGTGGTTTCTGCGCTTGCTGGCCACTCATAGTGTCACCAAGGAAATGTGGCTACCTAGGTCTGTTCTGAATGCTGGCTGAGCTGGAAGCAGCTAAGAAGCAATGATCTCGGGTGGGAAATAACTTATTTCCTCAGGCTGACAAAGAGAGGTGGACAAGACCTCAGCAAGCAGCGGGGAAGAATGGCATCTGCTGCCCAGGCACAGATGTGATAGATACAGCTTGATCCTTCACAGAGAAGACAAGAGAGTTCCATTTTGTCCTACTTCTCACAGGAAGCAGCGGGAGGAGACCTGGGGTGGACCCCTGCTAGCATTCTGTGTTCTCCTTGAACCTGACTGTCTCAGGACTGAAGATGTTTCAAGGTAAACATGGGGAGATGAGGGAAACGTCTCCAGCAGTCAAGTGGGGCTCACCATGGGATGGACAAACAGCACACCTTGCAGACAGTCCCTCTGCCCTGCTGCCACTGTACACAGGGGGCAAAGAAAGCCCCAGCTCAGGGCAAAGCACGATATTATGGAGAGGTGCACAGGTAGGAGAGTCTATGTGTTTTCAGGCCAGTAGGCTGTACAGAAGCCCAGATCTGTTGCTGAATTCACCAGATCTAGTGCCTTCTAACAATGGCAGTTAGAAGGCACTAGCTGTGTATAAACATTCTAACAAAGCCTAGAGTGATTACATTGCAAGAGCGATACTAATGTGGTACAGAGGTAAAAAAACAATGTTTCTTGCTGCTTTTCTAGAGGAAACAGATGACAGAACAAAGAAGGGCAGAGAGACAAGGTGTGACCCACGAGAACTCAGAGGACAGCCAGGGTCTGGTCAGTGCAGCAGGGACAGCTGTGTGTGCCATGGGGACTCCACTCACTGTGTCTCAGTGAGCTTCCTCCCTGGGGGTCAGGGGCTGTGGTGTCTCTAGGTCTCTTTTAAAAACAAGGACGGGACAGCACAGTGGGGAAACAATCATAGCAAAAGTCCCAAGGGAGATGGGCAAGTCATTAGCCCTTAAGAACAACCAGAGATGAGAATCATGGAACTGTTCATTAAATTACTGTGATGAAGACACAACTGCTGTAAAATCCTTCCCCCTGAAAAACCACAGTGAAACACAGTCAACATCCAATAAAGCATCAGTAACTATGACATATAAGAATATCTTACTAAAAGTCATCAATCTATGAGATGTGATGAAAATACAGTGGTACCTACGTTCATGAATTTACCTTGTTCCATGATTCTGGAGTAGATGGCCACATTTATGTTTGTGCAGGAAAGGTGGCTATGGTTGTATTTGTCACCAGATGGAGAGTTTGGAAACAAAAACAAAATTCTGTCAAATGCTTGTGTTGGTGAACTAAACTGTTTGTAAACAAAAGCACTGGGGAACTGAGGTACCACTGTATCTGGTGAATGTTTAAATTGTAAATGTAATACAATAGCCAGATGTGAGCACATGCCTGTAATTACAGCATTCAGGAGGCTGAGGCAGGAGGATTGCCGTAAGTTCAAGGCCATCAGGCCAGCCTGGGTTATATATTGAGTTCAAAGCCAGCATGAACTACATAGTGAGACCCTGTCTCAAAATACTCTTCTCAAACTACTTCCCCTTGTTTTGAAATCCCATCGATACTTTCTGAAGCAGTTCTGGAGTCTCCTAAGTATCTCTAAGAAAAGTGACCAAAATACAGTGAATGCTGCTGTCGAATGTCATCCAATAGAAAGGCAGGTCTGTAAAAACGTCACACTGTGTCCTCGTCCACCTTGTTCACTGGATCTGACACTCTGTCACTTCTGGCTCCTCCCAAAAGTCAAAGTGACCGCGAAGGGGAGTGTTTGGAATCAATTTAGGACACTGAGGTAGCCACAACAGCACAACTAGACTCTCACAAAAGAAGATTTCCAGGCCTGCTTCAGAAAATGACAAGAATGATGCGATAAGTGTGTTAGAAGTGAGGGAGTATATTTTAAGGGAAAGTAATGGCAGTGTGCCTTTTATGGTATTAATTTTTTTAAAAAATTTAAACATTCAACTTGTTTTTCTACCATACCTCATATTCCCTTTTCAACTATGCTTGTTTCTATAGCCACAATAAAAGTTTTATTTATTTTTTTTTTTATTTTTTTTGTGGTACTGGGGATTGAACTCATGACCTTGCACTAGCCAGGCAGGTGGCTTATGCCACTGAGCTAAATTCCCAGCCTGAAACAGTTTCAATTTAAAAGTTGTCAACTCACTCACTTGTATAAGAATGTAAAGAGCATACATGTAAAGAAGAAAAAGATGTTTTGATGAAACAGGCCAAACAGAACTGTGTTTCTTTAAAACAGGACTGTATTTAAAGAAAAAAAAAAAACAGGTGAGGGTAGAAAAGCTGCAGTAATATGTACAATACAGATGACACACATTACAGAAGTTTTCTGAATATTGAAGAACTTACAGGAGGGCTGGGGACGTAGCTGGTAGAGCTCTTGCCTTGAATGCACAAGGTCCTGGGTTCGATCCCTAGCACCACAAAAAACAAAACAACAAAAAACAAAACAAAATTCACAGAAATAAAACCAGAGGCACTCTCTATTGAGGAAACTGAGATGGTGGGAAGTTGAATCACACAAAAACCAGAGGCTGTCTTTTACTCAGAGACAGAGGTGTAGTAAGGGTGGGCAGGAGGAAACCCTGAACAAGGCTAATAGAGTTTCGAATCAAGGCGTTCACTTTGAAGCCTGCAGTGTCTACTGAGTAAGAAATACATTCAGAGGGGCAATGCTGAGCAGGGCCTGGAGCTCAGGTGGAAGCCCCTCGCCCTGAGTTACAGGTGAGAACGGCGGTGCAGGGCCAGCTGGGGATCCGGAGCGCCCCAGCCCGTGGTCAGTCTTGCTGCCTCGAGGCACACTGGACAACACTGTTACTTTCATTCTCCTTTTCCTGCGAGTTCAGAGAAAAGATTTCCTGCTAGATTATAGACAAGAGGATCCCAAATGAAACTTACTTTTATTTGGAACCAAAATGTTTCAAAAATGAGTCAGACAAAGGATGAAGGGTAGAATTCAGGCACTCAGGAGGCACAGTCAACAAAATAAGGAAGAGTTTAAATAAATGAACAGTTGAATTTTTGAATTTTCTATCATAAAGTATGTTAATAATTTCTCATTTGTACCAAAAGGCCAAATACAAAGTACTGAATATATCAGAAAACGTCTGATGTTTTTTTAAACAAAGAGTAAGTACTAAATATAACAGACAAAAATAATCTCCAAACAATGGCTAGGCTCACCCACAGTAGGCTACTACTCAAGGCGAAATGTGATGTTTTTCTGGTGTTAAACACAGGAATATCTGTGTCTCCTCTTGCGGAAGGTGTAGGTGTCCATGTGTACCTGCGTCACTTACTAGTGATAAAGGATAACTTGCTCGCTGAGCTTCCCTTGGCCTGAGCTATGTGAAGAGCTCTTCAGGTGTCACCTCAAGTCTCGCCAGGCCCTGGGTAGACCTTTCAGCCCTGTGCCATGCAGCAAAGCTTCGGTCACACTGGGTTGTCTACACAACGTGGGCAGCGAGACTGCATCGCGTGGTGAAGTCGTTCAGCCTTAACCTGCATGCACGATGCACGTGCACTATCCACCCCCACACACACACGGCGCAGAACCCCACGCAGAGCGCCTCCAGACTCACCCACCGTCAGGGAGGCAGGACTGCACTGCAGCCATTCACACAGACCGGGAACTGCACAAGTGTGCTACCCTGTTAGGCTGAATCAAAGCTCCTTCTGCTCAGTTCTGACACGAATGGTCTTTGCACAAGACGACTTCTTTGCCCTTCTGACTCTCTCTGCATGCACAGTTCCATGCCCATGTTATGTGCAAATAGCTAGCATGCAGGACCAAAGACCTCCACACTTCTGCTGTCCTTGCCATCCGAATGTTCATGCATTGCTATTTGCTGGTAATGTGCTGAATACCCAACAATGTTGGCATGAAGCCTTGGTGAATTCAAACACAACACCAAAATCTGCACCACAAAACAACTGTCTGCATTTTAAACATTTATTTAAAACCATGATCATTACTGAGCCTACAATAATATATTCCACCCAGCAAATACAGCCACATGGTCTCCTATTGACTCTCCTGGTCAGACTGTGCACTTCCTGTCCCCTGGGCACATCTGGCATTTCCCTTTGATCGACTGAAATGCTCATTTTGCTCTAACCGTCCATTCTTTCCATCCACCCTTCCAAATCAGTCAATTACCTGCGGTGAGTCAGCCCCCAGAACAAATCCAGTCTCTCCTCCGAAAGGTCACACCTGTTCCCTGGGTAATTTTACCATCAGTTGCATTTTGGGTACAAGCATTTGTCATTACATCTACCTATTCATCACTAAGTCCATCAAAAGCCTTTCAAACTAATAAAGGTCCCCAGGCATCCTAATGTGAGCAGAAGGGTCCCCACTGTCTGTCTGTGCCAAACCCTCAGGTGAAACCCAATCGCATAGTATCACCTCTGCCAGATCCTTTCCTCACTCTTGAAGCTGATGTTCCCTGGGGGGTCTCAGCTATCGGATAATTATTTCTATGACACGTGGCTAGATGCCAGTAATTTTTATGCTGCCTGTTGGGCCAGCTCTAGTTACCTCCAACAATCTTATGAATTCCTTCATTATACTCAGTCTGCTACCCTAGTTTTCTCATTTTCTTAAACAGGCTCTAAAACAATCACCTGCTCCTGGTTCAGCTCATCCCCATGATGCCCAGGTTTCACAAGCCACTCTGCAATTGATCTCAGTTCTTGGGCAGGCGGTTTAGAAAAACAGCTATAGAACTGGGCCTAAATTCCACCCATGACTGTGCTACTGTTTGGGGGAATCTGCCATCATGTACCATCCCAGGAACTCTATCATTTGGCTGAACTGGCTCCATCAGAAACAGTCATCTCCTCACGGCCAAAGCTACTTTGACCCTGGACTAATCACTGGGCCCTGCCTGGGTGACTGGCTGTCCTCCACAACAGCATCACCTGGAGAGACACTGGCTGCAGAGGGTCCTGTGCACGGTCAGCAGAAGTGACTGCTGCCTCTGGTCCCATCCCTCTAGCTGATGTCTTTCCTAACCTAAAAGACTGAAAAAGCAAAGGAAGAAATCTGCCCCATCCTTGACATCCTGCTGACACCAACAATGTGATGCTATGGCATGTGCTGTGCGCTGTGGTTGTTTCACAGTAAATGACCCAAAAATGAAACTTCAAAAGATCCTTGGATCAACTTCCACATGTAGAACACTATAAAGCCAGTATTTTGACTTCATTACAATAGTTAACCAGTGACCCACTGCACCATTGATAACTTAATGTCTAATGTTTCACTGTACTAGCGCCTGGAAAATCTCTCCTATCTATGTACAAATACAAATATATTCAAATCCCATATATAAAATTGTTTATGTGGCAGCAGCCGCCACAGTATTAGTACAGACAATGTTAACTACACTGGCGATGCTCCGTCTTCTAGGCCCCTACCAACGTCAAGCCCCGGATGTGCGTTTCCAGAGTTGGATGTGCAAGTTGGCCAACAGAGTGGCTTTGTGGTCCTGCGTGAAGGAGGTGGGCAAACCCCAGAGGCCCTGAAGGCACAGGCCTAGGTCAGCTTTGAACCCTGATTTCTTGGCACACTCCTGCCTGGGCTGAAGGGCACAGGTGCCATTCCCAGCAGCATCCCTGTTAACCTTCAGAAGAGGAACGATTTGATAGACAAACTATTTTCTCCACTGGTCATCTTTAAAAGACCACCTGTGTATGTATCTGTATGTAACTAATGTACTGTAAAGAAATGGACACATAAATGAACATGTGTATGAATTCTGATAGTTAAATGACATTTTGTACTCTTCGTAAGCAAGGTGGCCTTCCTCAGAAACCACTACAAATTCACAGAAATGGTTACTACTGTGTCTTACCACAAAGACAATGCAGGTCATCGCCGACTCAGTCGCCATCCTCTCCTGTGGGGGCTCTGAGAGCTGCTCGCCGCCTAAGCTAGGGCCAGTAAGTTTGCAGCTCACAGTCACGTCATGACAGGCACTGTTCTCATAAACTTCTGCTTTAATGTTCCAGAGTGGGGACTGGAAATCACGCTGTGATTTTTTTTTTCTTTCACTAGCTTTGGATGAGAACCTTTTCAAATTATGCTTACGGTCATCACATGAAAGCTGAAAAATAACACAGCAGGTATATCGACTTTACCAAATTTATAAATATGTTGACAACTACTGAAAAGAAGGAATTAAACACTGGGGGAAATAATAAGTAGTCCAAAAACCAAGTACTACCATGCTAATAGGCAAAGTTTAAAGAAAATAATATACATTTTAAAAACTACTTTAGTAAAAATAACATGGCGGCTACCCTGCTATGTGGATTGGTTTTCTAGTCCGCAATTTTCCTCAAATAACTGAAATGAGGAATCTGAGAAGATACGATGAAAACACACAGAAAATTCCACTATACTTTGTAGCCCAACTATTCAGAAATCACATGTGACACATAAAAGAGAAATACATTAATGATTTGCTTTTCTGTCACATAAATAAGAAATACATAAAATGGAAAAGATTAAATTGGATAAAATAAAGTCTCTTATAATTCTATGATTCTGTGAATGCTTGGCAATTGTAAATTTACCCAAGATGGGTACACAAGTAAGTTATCAAACCTTTCAATAAGAAATGAGAAGACAGATATAAGATATGAAAGCTAATTGGCATAGCAGGGATGTATGAATTATAGTCACAACTGCTAGGAAGCCCATCGAAACCAAAATAAAGCCAGCACATCCACAATAGTCTGATGGAAGCAGCTCCTGCGGATAAGGTAGAACTCAGCCTGGATGATGTCCCAGGTAATTACATCCCATCTTGCTTACCACACAGTCTACACTGTGTTTTTCTGTATTTATTTCCAAGACAATGAAAATGGAAAAAGAAGACAAGCAGCCTTAATCTTTTCTTATACAAAAATTATGGATAAAACTTCCCCAAGACACTTAAACCTTCAAGGTGACTGATTAACATTTATTGATACTGAACATAATCAAGTGAAACCAAATGAAACAATCATCAAGCACCTAAGACCAAGGACGTAGTGGAGAAAACGGGACAGATGTCATGGATGCCTTTAAGACTTAGACAGTGATTTCCCCAGAATCTTGCCATTCAGTTAAGAGAGGCAAGATGTTACAAGATAAACATTAAATAACAGTCAGAAATAATTAAATGCTATGGGAACTAGGGGAAGAGAAAGACCCAGGCTGTTTGAGGGGTCAAGGAACTCTCAGAGGGTTTAAGACTCGAGTCTACTCTTGAAAGATACACATAAATCACATCAGTGTGTATGTAGAGGAAAACACACGGAAGACAGTCCTTAAGTAGAGGGAATTTCCTTGAGGCATTTGAGACAGAAACAAAAGTAATCACCATTCATTCAAAGGACAATGTATTAGCTTCTATGAACATGGCGAATGGTAACCATGATGAGACAGTAACACTCTGCAGGAGAAATATAAATGGGTTTAGATTTATACTGAAGTATAGATTTCAATTTATAACAAAGACCCGGATATGCTAACAATTTAAATGTGAGGACGATGTGGGCTACCGGAGATGTCCACAGCACTGGACCCAGGGACGCTTTGGTCTTCCACTTCTGCCATTCTCAGTGTGTGGGCAGGAAAGAGAAAAGCAAATAAAAACAGGAAGGAGAAAGGGAAACAAAAATGCGGAGGCTGTGTTTCTTCATTGCACCACCTTCACTCAAACTCCGCTCTGACCCAGCCACAGAAGGCCAGGAAGGGTAGCCTTCAGCCCACAGCCACGCAGTGCAGTTAGGAAAGCTAAGAAGAGGGGAATTTGTAAGACAGACAATAAGTAAATATACTGGAGATACAGTAGGTTCCGTCCTGCAGAACAATGCTGCAAGGTGTCCCCCAGTGAAAACTAGCACAACCTTTTTCCTCTTTAACTCTACGGTAAGTAACATCAAATGAATAATGTAAATATTAATTAGTTTTGACATCTAAATGAATAAATAATATTTAGTTTTGATATCCAAATGACGTGAAGTTAAACACAACAAAGCAATCACAGGAAAAATATTCTTATGAAAGCTGCATATTATAAATCCTTGCATCGCATGACTGTGGTCAACAACGCAATGCACCCCTCTCTGCGGACCCAGTCTTCTGTTTGCTGGGGTGTAAAGGCTGGGCTGCCCAGCGGTCACTTTCAGCCTCTCGCCACTGCACTAATCTACTAATTAAACCATGGATTCTTCCATAAGATACTTCTGACCAATTCATACATTTTATTCACGGGATACCTCGTGTCTAACCACTCCACTAAGACCAAAATCAATGAATTCAGGAAAACCAACAGATTCAGAAAAAGAGAACAACATAAAAGGATAAATCAATTTGAATGAGTAACATACACGCTGACACGCTCACAGAAACACATATAGAAAAATACACTCTAGAGGTTCCCATGTCTCCATTATATTATAATTTACCATATGCAAATCAGCTCATTTACATAAAAACTATTATGGATTAGAACATCCACAAACCAAAACACAAGATCTTCATGTATTTACATGCAGTGGGATAGTAATACAAAACAGTATCAAAATATAGTCCAGAACAATCGAGTTAAATACCCATTAAACGAGGATTTAAATATGGTCACGCCCAGGGTCAGTGATCTGCTTATGATAAAGTAACTCCATGCCCACAGAGAGTGGGAAGAGACACAGATGGTTTCGCTGAGTTCTAATCCCAGTTCTGACACGTGGTAGCTGTATAAACTTAAGATAATTTCACTGAGCTTCAATGTCTTCACTGGTAAAAAGGAGCTGAGAACAATGCTTCCTTCCTTGCAGGTAAGTAGAACAGGGCTCATATCAACGACTGGCACAAAAGAATTTCACCCATGTTGGCCCGATGACAAAGGCTACTCAGTAATTTGTCCACCAAAGAGCTATAAAGAACTGTAGAGCTATAAAAGAAACATCTATTGTCACCTTCGTATCATATACCTGAAGTATTCTCACTAAAATGAAAAGGACAGTTCCACCCTGGCTCTCTGAGACCTGTCACTACAGTACCACTCTGCAGAGTGCATTCAGCACTGTCCACATTGCCAGTGACTCAGTGGCTCAGGGGAGAATAAAACGTTGGGAACTGGAACATAAATTCAAACAGGAAACGCAGATAAGAGTCTGGGCAGACAAAAGGAATCATCCACATTTTTCTTTTAAACGACCTAAATTAAGTACCTCACCTGCAGGCCTTCGGTGTTATTTGAAAGACCTCTTCAGAGGCACAGCAGCACCGATTTTAATACAATTTAATCTTCTTCCAAAGAATCAGAGTAATGGTCATGCCCATGACCACTTTCAGATTTCCAGGCTAATGGCTTCAGGAAAGTTTATGTTACTATGAGAACACCTGTGGGCACTGCCTTACCGATGCTGCCCAGACACTTCCTGGCCTGTGAAAAGCAGCAACTCAGGCCAAACAGAAGACAGCATCGTGCATTGTGTCTTAATGCAAAATATCGGTTTGCATAATTATGATGCAGCTGCAAAGTGCCTCCTTGCCTGGTGCCACATGTTTACTGATGTCATTAGATCACCACAGCTTTCCTTGGACACAGCCCCACTTTAGGAGCTTAGCTCGTTCCCCAACTCACCTAAAGATGGTTTTCACCCCAACACTTGCTTGCTTTAACCAAGTGTCCCGGTAGTAGCTTGCAGTGGAAACTCCCCGCAGTTCATCAAGAAAAGCCTTATGAATGCTGTTTAACTGGGAAAAACTAGATAAACTTCCTGCCCCCAATATGTTAAGTGCTACTGTTTTGTCTGGCCCCCTTGTGTTAAGCAATACATTTTAATTTAAAATATAATAATTATAATCAGCAGTCAGAATCATGAATTACTCCTACTTTTTGGGAACTCTGGCATCCAAAATCTTGTGTTCTCTTTGGTCATGAGTAAGAATAAGCCCTCAGGGCCGGGGATTTAGTTCAGTGGCATAAGTGTCTGCCTGACAAGGTCAAGGTTATGAGTTCGATCCCCCACACCAAAAAAAAAAAAAAAAGGACAGCACAGGCCTCTGGCCACAGTACAGAGGCTGAGAGGTGCCAGTGTGGTACCCAGTAGCTGGACAGGGTAACACGATGCCTGCCACATCCCAGAGGGTCCCTGCTGGTGAGCTCTGCAACCTGGGCTATGTGCACAGCCCAGCACAGTCCCCACTGTGTGGGTCTGGTCAAGAGCATGGTTGTGACCTGAGAATCAGACAGAGACTCACGTTCTTGGGTCCTGCTCTACCCCTGCTACAGCAGAAAGTGTAGAGCCCAGACCTTACACCCTGGGTTTTCAAAGACCCCAAGTAACCCCAATCTGAGCTCAAGTTTGGGAACATGGCCTTACTTCTCTCTTTTCTCACTGATAAACAGATTTGCTAAAAACTACCTGGCAAGGCCAGAGAGGCAAAGGACCAAAGAAAAGGACAGGCTCACATGCAGTGAAAGTGTCATCATTATTTTCTTTTAAATCAAAGGCCTGAATGAAGGAGAATAAGAAAACCTAAATGAGGTACAGCTAGCACAGGCTGGGACGAAAACGCGTGGACTGCCAGCGGCAGGTCAGGTACCAAAATAGGCTTCTGGCTGCAGGGCAGGCCCTGAAGATCGACTACTGAAATGTGACTCCCCGCCGGGCAATGCTGCTGCTTTATCCTGATAAAGGACAGCATGGGAAGCAGGAATGCTGATCCTTTAGGCCCCACTCAGACTTCAGTCCCCACGCAGCTCTCCCTGGGGACAGGACGGGGAATTCTCCTAATTGAAATCAGCTGCTGGAAAGGAAGCAAAGCCCTGACCTTAAACTTGGCCACGGGTCCACTCTCACATCCAGGAACGAAGCCAGAGGGTGCTCCTGGCACCGCCTGTGCGCAGCGGCAGCCCTGCACCAAGGGAGGGAATCCTCTGCTGCCCGAGGGAGGGCAAATCCCCCTCACAGGAAACACACAGCCCTGAGATTAGCAGTGTGCCCAGCTGACGCCACCCGTCCCCAGCCCAGGCTACAGAAAACCAGGGCTCAATGTCTCTGTTCCTAACCCAACGCTCCAGTTCCACCCGCACTTCACAAGAGCAGAGCGGCTCCTGCTAGGTCCAAGGGCAAGCAGGAGAATAGGAGAGCTTCCAGAAGCAAGCCTGAAGCCTGGATCCCACATAGACCTCTCTCCACACTAAGGAAGTCTCTTGCAGATACTGTCTATTTAAATACAAACTCGGCAGATGTTTCAGGATCAAATTGAATGATCATTTTTTAAAAGGCCTTGTCATGAAAAACAGATCCAGCCCCTACCGTCCCAAAGTTATCTGGGCTACCCTGGTTGAGGGTGAAGGGCTCCGTCAGCCTCTCTCCTGAGAGCACCTCCCTCCCTCCCTGCTCATCTCAGGCAACACACGGTCCCCACTGCTCCAGAGGCCCTGACCTTCGGACCTCAGCCTTCCTCTCCACCCCTCCACGCATGCCCTTGGGAAGTCCTTCCTCCTGCAGCAAACCTCCAGGGATGTGCCTTGCCACTTCCCCAAAGCCACCAGTGTCTTCGATATGCTGTCATCTCTCTCCAGAATTTCCCTTCCTAGCTTTTTCACATAGCAAAATCTTAATCATCATGTGATCCAGTTCAAACCCCACATAATCGGTTCAAGAATTCTCTGTCCTCTGTATTCCTTCCCTAGACTGCACAGGCCAGATCTCAGGCACATCCGCTGTAGTCCTACCGAGTCACGTGGTCCTCACCTGCTGATGTGCCAGAGTCCCCAGTCAGGCCTCTGATGTTCCAGTCAGGGACGACATCTCACACATTTCGTTGCCCATAATCCTAATGTCCTACAAAAGTTCACAATCTATAGGCAGAACAGGTAGGATCCTAGCTATTTTGCAATAGATGGAACATAATAATCAATGCACATTACTGGGGAAACCTTAGCCATTTACAAGCTAGAAAACTTTTTTGGCTTTAAATTAAGTAAACTCATTTGGATACTTCATTTACTTGAATAAATCTAGATTGTATCTTTTACTTTACTAAGTGGTTAGATGTACTTTTTTTTGGACAAACACCTGTTTGCATTCTTGTCATTATGTTCTAAGCCTTGGAGGGCAGAGAGCAGGTCTCATTCCCATGTTTATAACTCAAGCCGTCTGCACCTGGTAAACATCCAACACACGTTTGCCAAACTGATTTACCAAAGTGAGCGGCTGCTCTGAAATTTGGCAACACTCTCTTTAATCTTCCATTTGTACGTTTGCAAGGAACAGAGATAAATCCAACTCAATATCCAGAAGCAAGTCAAAGAAGGAAAATACTTTTCTTTCCACATAATATCTCAACTAAGAAAGATACTTTTTGAATTACAATCTCAGTAACAGCGATATTCTAAGGAGACATCATGGCTCAGAGAAAGCACAGAGGGGCTTCGGGCCTCTTGCCTGGACCAGGGACCCCTGGGAGATGGTTTGCTGCCTTCCTACCCTCTCCTCGGTGACAGGAAGATCACACTGCTCTCCAGGAGGGTGTGGATAGGGAGCCAGGCAGAGACCAGGCAGCTTCCTGCCCCTGTCCTCTCCAGAATTTTAAGGGGAAAAAACCCCCAATAACACAGCTTCTGCTGCTGTATAAGCACGTGAAGGGGAGCAGCTTTGTCCAGGTAGACACTAAAGAAAGCTTTAAGCAACACCAGAGTTCCAATCGCTAGGATGCTCATTCCTAAGCTGTTCTCAGACGTAGGGAAACCAGGGCAGATGCCAGCATAACTCTCCCCAAAACACTGGCAAATAAATATTGCTTAAGGGTAAAGTAGGAGAGATGAGTGGAGGAAACCATGAGTAACTATAAAGGATCAGCCATTTGTTTCCAGAGCTTACAAATCAAACACACTCCAAGTTGAAAGTGTGTGGCCAGGTTCAACCTCAGCCCACCGGCCTCAGCATCTGAGCAATGTGGCTGATCTCGCTCTGCTTTCACTTGAGAACCGCCACTGGGTCGGTATCAGGCTTCAGGACCGCCCCTAAGGTAAAGTCCTTGCTTCTCTGCCCCTAACTTTTCTACACTGGTTCTAACTTGAAACCTGGGTATTTTCCTTGGTCACTCCTTTCTCTTTTTTTCCCTCCTTCTTTTCCCTCTTCTTTCTTCACTTTTAAATTTTTTCTTATATTCTCAGTCTTTCTCAAGTATGAAATTCTTAATCAAATAAAGAATAATTTATCCTGAAGATTTGTAGGTATGAACACTATGTTTTACTGCACAGCCTGATATCAATAATAAAGCACAACTTTACTGATTTCAGTGATATAAAAAATAAATTTTACATTTAAAAATAAGGATCATCCTGTTGGCTCAGCTGTCCAGGTAAAAAGAAATCTCAGATTTGGGGGTTTTTTAGATTCAGGAATGCATGGGTAAAATGCCAATTAAGCCAAAATTCCAAAGTGCTCTGAAATCTAGACCCTAGGGAGAGAACTGATGAACCATTTTGGAGTACTTCGAATGTCAGATTTCAGGTTGAAATGCTTAAATTCTATCTCTAAATACATAGAGTACCATTTCCTCTCATCAGTCTACCTTGCTTTCCTTTTGAAATCCCCTCAGATTTCAGTTTTTGCTCTGAAAACCACAGATTAGAATGTAGGATTTAACCTGGCTGCCTGGTCTCAATGCTCGGTCTCCACAAATCCCTCTGCTGCAATCTGATCCCATCTGAGGGACTGGAGGGAGAGCTGTGGCAGTGTCAGGCCAGCGGGGCGAGGCTGGAAGCCTGTGAACAGGTCACTGCCTTGCTGGAGAGTCCCAGGGAGAAGCCCACCCGCCCACCCCATGCAGGCACAGTGAATGGTGCCCTCAGAACCCAAGGCAGCCCAGCACAGATGCAGCATGTGTCTGCACCGTGGCCCAAACTTCTCAGTCTCTGACAGATTTCTGTTTTTCATGACTACCTAGTTTACAGGATTTTGTTACAGCAACCTTAACAAACAAAGACACTGGATTTCTAATGAATTAAACATAAAAATATCATCTCCCTTCTACCCAAAAGTTAAAATTCTTTTTTCCCCCTCTCTCTCCCTACTTTAATGCTTTATCCTTTTGTTCCCAGAAAAATGGGCAGAGATCACTGCAGTAATCCTCCTCAGGACTCCACTTCATCAAGAGAAGTCAAGTGAACCCCAAAGAGAAGACTTTCTGTCCAGGTTCTACTCTGAGAGGGTCACTGCTCTGTGATGGCTCTGTCTATTCTGTGTAGCTAACACATCTTCTCCACCTCACAGGAAGTCCCTCGGCCTGAGTCCTAATTCCCCAAGCATCTTCATGTCTCTCCCCTGAAGCTGGCCCAGAGTTGTCGGCGACCCCACGGGAAGAGCTGGGTGTGGTGTCCCTCACCAAGTTGGGGGCCATCAGTCCAGGACCTGGGGCACAGGGGCAACACAGCAGGAACCTGATTCTTTCAGAATCCCCTGGGTGTCCCTTCAGGACAGAACCTAATCAAACAGAAGAGATGCGGAAGCTGCCCCAGAGCACACAGCAACTGAAAAATCTCTCCCACCGGTTTCCTTTCAGTTATCACTGCCACCTCCTGTAACACCCACTGGGCCCATTAGCGACTTTAATATGAATTCATCACTGGATGCCACATATTATCATGACAAACGGAGAAGAGATAAATTCAACAAAATATACCATTAGTTCTTATCAAGAATAATACGCTCGATGATACAGATATCAGATAATACTTACATTTTATCATTACTATAAAGGCTGACTTTATAACCAATAAAATTTTTAAAAGTAATTTCACTGTTGTAGGTTCTGAAATAGCAGTTAGATGAATTTTTAATATTTGAGTATCTGAGAGAAAAAACAAATGCCCACATTTGCTCTACCCCTGTATTTTCAGTGTCTGTGAGTTGGGGGTAATGCAAGACACCATTTAACATGATGGAAATCACACAGAATGATACACATGCGTGACTTTGCAACCTGACTCAGTTACCGATAGTCCCACACAGGAGTGATCTCACTGGGGCAGAGGCTTCCCGCTGCCTCGCCCGACCCAGCATTGTCAATCAAAAATAAAACATATATACAGTTGATTTCTTTGGTATAGAAATCAATAGGGACACTTTGATCAAGGAAGTTGTAGTATGAAATTTTCTTTCTCCTAATAGTCATATTCAAACAGATGTTTGAAGATCAATAATATTCTAAGTACATCAAGACTGAGAAGAAAGAATCACTCACTAGTGTACATGAGTACTATTAAATGTCCCTTTTTTTTCACAAAGGAAAATATTCTGTGTCTACAATTTTCTTTACCAAAATGAAAATACAGAAGGGGAAATAAACATATTTGCTTTCACTAAAAATGAAGTCTGCAAGTTTAGCAAACTCCTTAAAGTGTGGATCCAAATTGCCCAGTATCAGATGCTCTATTTCCTGTTAAGATTTAATTCTGGGGCCTAAGAGCAGCACGCTTTCATGAAATACACATCTGCCCACCAGAAGTAACAGGAAGAAAGCATTCTAAAGTCAGAGCTCGGCCTCTGGTCACAAACTGCCACAGGAAACGGCACAATCTGCTCTTCCCAAGGCGCAGTGACTGTCAAACACGTGCATCCCAGCCAGCGGAGGCCTGGGCAGGACAGTCTGCAGGGGCGCCTGAGAACTGCACTCTGACACCTCCAGGTGGCAGCGAGATGGGGACCACACAGCAAGGGCTGTGGCGCTGAGCAGGTCTCTGCCTCAACCCGGGCCAAGCTTGTGGTCCCGTCTGGTGTCCCTGCAGATGACCTGTGTGCTCCATGCCAGGTATCGTGACGACTGGCAAGCGATGCCACGTTCTAGTTTCAGCAGGATGGCTCCGCCACGCTAAGTGGCATGACCTCTAGTGGGCACTGTACAGAGAATTACCACGCTCTATAGATCAGCAGCACCCCAGCCCTCAGTGTGCAGGCTCAGCGGTGCACACGTGCGATGAGTGCAGTGGCTCAGGGCTCCCTGTCAGCCCGGATCGCTGACAACAGGGCAGATGTACAGGGCATAGGCTGTGTCCCCAGGACTCACCTGTGACGGGTGCATCGATGTCCAGCAAGTTCTTCTCCTGTCGCAGAATCGAAGCACCCTCTGTTATTATCCTCAATGCCACACTCTCTTCCAGCCGGCCCTCCTTCATGAGATGTGCTTTTAGGATATCCACTCGAGGTTTCCCATCGTTGTCGAACACTTCCTTTGCTGTGAGCCGGTGACTTGGAGGAAATGGAACAGCTGCAGAGAAAAAAGCCACATGACTGAATTAATCAAAAGTCAACAACCAAAGATTCAATCATAGCCAGTAAATACCTGAGCTTCTGCCTAACTCTCTAAAGCTATACAGAAAAGTCCCCATGCTGAAGTGCGATCAAGGGTTTCAGAGAATTACACAGGGTCTTTGGTTTAAGACGGAATGTGACTGCTGAAAAGGACTTTAGAGCTTGTCTCATTCAGTACTACCTCAGGGATCTGAACGATCCTGAATGAGTATTGTTTTAAGGAGTAAGTTTTCTGTTAGGCAAAATCAATTCCGCAAAGACAGTGGTTCCTCAATATCCAACTGTGAGCCCTGAGGGCCAAGCCGGCTCCAGGCTCCTCTGCCAGGACTGAAGGAATGGGAAAGGCACCCCATCTAGAGGGGCTGCTCCAACTCAAGTCCCATCTCTGAGCTACAGATCCTTTCCCTGAGAGAAAAAGGCGCTCACACACTGAGAACAGAAGAGGAACTGAGGATATGCATGTGAATGTGCCGGTCCTGGTACAGAAGGGACACTGTGAAGAGTGAGGGGACAGTATGCGCCAGGGAGGATCCACGCATCATAGAACCGTATAGAGACAAACTCAGCACTCACTGCCCAGACCCAGCACCCGGTCCCTCTCTTTGCACACCCCATCCATCTGCAGCGCCTGAAGAATGAACACCCAGTCACATGTCAGCCAGAGCGTATTCCCTCCACCCTTGCCAAGTGCCAGGACCTCAAAACTCCATGGTCAGACAGCAGCACAAGGTTAACTTCTTGATAACAGCAGATAACCACTGAAAATCTTACTACTTCTCTAACTCATACAAAGGTTCATTCACTGGACAAAAACTCCAACCCACTAGCGTCACTTGGCGACGCACATCCATGCAGTGCCTTGGACCCGTCAGGTGCAATATGCTAAGGGCATCCCACAGGAGAGCCTTCTCTGCCTGGGAGGAACACTCAATACCAAGGAAGAAACTGGCTCCACTCTGAATAGGTCTCTAAGAAGCAGGACTTAAAGCAGACACACAACAAACCATCGGAGACAGGCAAAGAACTGTTGTGCAATCAATAGCATAGATTTGTTATCCAAGTGAAACTATAGCTGCTTTTAAAAATCAGGAAATCAGCCTGGAGGACGTGGTGTGACATTTCCCAACAACTCAACCACATGAATTTACCTACATGGCCAAAACCAAGTGCCAGGGACAGACTCCACCAGCCCTGTGACCTCAGGCAAGTTAAATAACCTCCTATGGCACCAGTACCTCACCTATGAGGTGGAAAGTGTGTTGGTCCAAGGATTGTTATTATAACTAAACAGTAACTGGAGCAGCTAACAGTTACAGAGCACTTATTTTACACCAGAGATTGGCAAAGCTGTAAGAGACAAGCCCTGCCTCCCTGCGTCTGTAAACGGAGGCCTACACCTACTCAGCACCTCCCCAAAACCATCACCCCGTGATTGAGGGGACACTCAGGGATGCCAAGATCCCGGGTTAACAGCTAAGCTGCTTCCCACGAGGTCCTCAAAATAATGCATAATAATTAAATGATTAGCAAACCACTTTTTATAACTGAAACACTAACAAATACTGATGTATGTTTCTTATTTTAAAAAGTTTTCTTAAAAGTATTTTCAAAAAAATTGCTTTGGGCTACTTTATAAAATAAAATATAAAATGCATAATGCCACAGCAGAATGTAAAACAGAACATAGGTTTAAATGAGGGAAGAAAAGGAGGAAATTAGGTCATTACGCTTGGAAGTTACTTTGTCCATTTTGTTTGCCCTCCCTGCTCTTTCCTCTTTCCTGAATAATATGGTCTGCTTGTTGAGAAAACAGAGACCTTCAATGGCCACACTTTTTAAACCTGTGTCTTTCTGTATGTAAACAGCTTGCCTGGCAATTCCTCAACATCTCTTAGGCTACAGGCCATAGCTCAAGATGGGAGATGGAGAGGGGAACTTCAAAAGACCCTTGGTTCCCTTTCCTCTACAGCAACACTGGCATTTGTTATTGGCAGATTTCTCAATGATAGCCATTCTTCCAGGAGTAAATGGAACCTTAGTGTTGTTTTAATTTTAATCTCTGGAATGATCACTGATGTTGAATATTCTTTCATATGTTTATTTGCCATTTCTACTTCTTTATCTGAGAAGTATCTATTCATTTCAGATGCCCATTTTTGGACTGGGTCTTTACATTTGGGGAGGGTCAGATTTCTGTGAATTTTTTATATATTCTAGATACTAGTCCTTTTGAGGAACAGCTGGCAAAATTTGCCAGCTGTCCTTCAGATAAGGACATGGATCGAGAACATATAAAGAATTGAAAAATATCTTGCAGGGTTTTATTCATGAACTCTCTGCCTACACCTTTGTCTTCAAGATTTCTTCTTACTTTCTCTTCTAGCAGATTTAGTATTCCTGTTTTAATATTTTATATCTTAGATCCATTTTGATTTTAGTTTTGTGTATAGTGATAGAGATGGGTCTAGTTTTAGTCTTTGGCATGTGGAAAGCCAGTTTTCTCATCACTATCTATTAAAAAGGCTTTCTTCCAGTGAAGGTGTTTGGCCCCTTTGTCAAAGATAAGGTAGCTGAGTGTGTCTGGAGTTCTTTCAGGTGTGTGTGTGTGTGTGTGTGTGTGTGTGCCATACCATGCTGTTTTTATAATAGTAGCTCTGTAGTATAATTTCAGGTCAGGGATTGTGATGTCCCCTGCCTTGCCATTGTTGTCCAGAACTGTTTTCTAGCTCCCTTCTGGTTCCAAATGAATTGTAGGGATATTTTCTCTCCTTCTGTGAGGTATGTTAATGGTATTTTGATAGAGATTGCATTAAATCTGTATAACAATAGTAAAAGTATGGCCATTTTTACTATGTTGGGTCTTCCTACCCAAGAGCAAGGGATATCTTTCCATTCTCTGATATCCTCTTCAATTTCCTTTTCCAGACTACTATAGTTTTCAAGGTAGAGCTGTTTTACTTCATTAGAACTCTTTTTCACTGTTGGTGGAAGGGTAGACTGGTACAACCACTGTGAAAATCAGTGTGGAGATTCCTCAAAACATTATTACTAGAGGTCCCATTTTGCCCAGTTATTACCCTTCTTGATATCTTCCCAAAAGAATTAAAGGCATCACCATAGTGATACATGCACACCCATGTTCACAGCAGCAATTTGTAACAGTTCAATATTGGAAATGACTCAGATGCCCATCAATTGATGAATGCATAAAAAATATTTTTATATAATGGAGTACCACTCTGCCATAAATAAGGATCAACTTGAGACATTTATAGCTAAATGGATGGACCTTAAGACCCTACTCTGAAGTGAAATAAACTGGACATGTGTAAATATTGCACTATCTCTCTGGTGTGAGGAACTGAAAGTGTAAATAAGGACCAAAATGTGCAACAGATACTGTGAAATAGGTGAGATAAAAAAAGGACAGAGACAAACTTTTACAAATAAGAAGAAGTGGGGTAGAAGGGAGGGGAGGGGCATGGGATTAAACAGAGGAACTAAGATACAGCATGTAAAAGTACAAATTCCCTATGATGCATGTGATCATTAGGTATATCTAAATTGTACCAATAAATTTCATTAAAAAAAATGTTTGGGTCAAAGGTGAGAGTAGGTTTCTTAAAAAAAAATGATTTCCCACCGTGTGAATCAGACAACTGTGAAGGTTTAAGTGGCTCTGTGAAACTGTCAGGCAGGACTCGCAGGTGCACAGAGGGAAGGAGCCTATTTATTTTCCCACGAATAAAAGCAGTGGATCTCTGTCACACAGGCACTGGCAGGCTTCTATAAACCTAATGGATCAAAGGATTCAGCCTGGGGGAGCAGAAACACCTTGGGGCAGAGCCTCGCAATGGCCAATCAGGCTTCCTTAGCATCCCTGGTCTATAGGCAAGGACCACGCAGTGATGGACAACCTACCTGGCACTGCAGAGGCTGTCCCCACTACAGGTGCTAACCCCTAAGTAACTGGCAGGTCAGCCACCTGCCCTGGCAGCGGAAGCTAGTGCCAATAAACAGGGTGCACAGGGAGAGGAGGGCTCGGCTCCAACTGGCAATGGGGACACTGATGAGCCTGGGCCCTGTACCAGTCAGACAGATGGCAGGGCCTGCAGGGAACAGCAGCCGCATGGACGCGGATCGATGCAAGAATGCTCATAGGGGCCAGCATAAGTGCGGGCTAATATTTGTGTATCTGTGCACCTTTGGGCTTCATAAAGGAAATACCAGCTTCAAAAAGGTCACATGCATTTGCTTTCTTTGTTCACCTCCATCCTATGTGCAGACCTGTGCCAAATATTGAGCAACAACTGTTTGGAACCAAGAATCCAATATGCTTAGAAAACATTTTGTTTTCATCAACTCACTGTGCAGGTGGCTATGCTTAAACAGCCAAACTGGAGCCCCCTTACTTCCCTTGCTTTGAATATTACAACTTCCTTTCATTGAGATGGGACTGGAGAAATTGATTATGTGCCTGCTACTACAAATTCCCCATTAGCTGTTGGTATTTAGGCTGCCTCATTCTGGAATAATTTTCTTACAACTGCCTATACCTACAGCATATAATTTCCTATGACTTCTCAGAAGTATCCCAAACATGAGAACGATTCTTTACGATTTCCACACCATGTCTTTTTTATCCTCAAATGAGTAAAAGAGCAAATTACATGAAATTTGGGACATGCAAGTCCTCGACTGACTCCTCACAGGAAACAGAGGCTCTAAAGACAAAAGTCACAGTGGCCTAGGGTCCCCTTCCTCTGCACAGATGGCAGAAATCTGGCAGTGACTCATTTCCAGTGGTCAAGAGTATGATATTATTTCCTTTCAATTTGCCGACTCCAGCAAAGAGTTCAGTTATGTGATTCAGATAAAAGTTACAAGTCTACATATCAGAATCAGATGGGTCCAATGTTGGCACCTATCTAACAATTATGGAAGCTGTTGTTGGCTCTACATTTAACACATCCTGAGACAGAAAAATGTGTAGCCACAGGAATCCTAACCTTCAGTCTGGGCGACTATGAGGACAATACCTCAGAAAGACCTGGGGGTCTCTTTCTACTTTTTGGGCTAAGTAGTTTTGAACAATCCCTCTGTATTTGGCTGAGTAGCCACAAGTGATCTGCAACCACTCTGGTAGGTCCAGTCAGCTGGGATTTCAGTGTCTCAAAACTGAGCCGCTCCTGAAGGGATTCCCATTACTTTATAGGAAATATTTTAGGGGCATTGTCAGTAACGCCTTCTTTGGAAGGAGAAACAGGATCGCTGCTAGCTGAGCTCTGCTTGAAGAAGTATTATAAATACTGATAAGAAAGAACCACACACTTACAAGAATAGCCTAGCAATTATTTCTGTTTGTTTGTTTGTTTGATCTAACAATATCACACCCAAAAACTCAAGCATATCCAAAGGAAAAAGGGCCCTTAAAACTGCCAGCTTGGTCACTTCTCTTCACTGATGGCTGCTGAGGGATGTTCACAGAATTCTGGGGCTCTTTGTTGCATTTTTTAAAAGTTATTTCTGAAAAGGCTGAGGCCTTGGCCGTACCAACTGCACACTCTGCCACAAAGCTGTACCCACCCAAGCGGCTCCTTGGGCAAAAACTAGACAACTCTCTGTCAAAACTCTCAATCATAGCCAAAAGGAGAGTGAAATGCGAATTGAGAGTGACTAAATTGCCAATACCAAAAAATTAGTCAGTGGCACAACCAACACTACCACCAAGACTCCTGATTTCTATTCCAAAGTTTACCCTGTAGACCTGCACTGTTCAGAAAGATTTTGCCTAGCAATGGACCACAGTCCAGCTCTTGAAAAGCAGCTGGTCCCAACCAATCTACAGAAAGTCCTGGGTTTAGAAGACTTGATAGGGTAAGGAATGGGGCATAAATAGCTCATTAATATTTTAAAATCACTTCATGCTGAAATAATAAGAATTATGACATTGTCTACATAAAATTTTCACTAAAATCAATGTCACCTTTTTACTTTTTTAACACATAGCTACTATAGCATGTAAAATTCTATATAGTCCTTTTTCTGGAATACAGTGCAGTACCTAACAGGTGCTGATAAATACTCCTTTTCATGCACCTCTTCTACTGAACAGGGGGCCCCAGACTCTGCATTCCTCTCAGTCAGTGACAATAAGACAGGTAGAAATTACACTCCTGTAACCTTTCTTTCCTAGCTGTCATCATTTAGTTCTTATAAAACTTCAACTTTCCCAAAACTAACTCAAACTGAAATTGTTTTTCAAAAGAAAGGTTGTATTTTCTGCCTCTGGAGATTTGGATCTAACTAGTGTAGGGTCCCACCAGGGAAGCGGCTCCCCTTGGACACCAGTGTGACGTCAGCTAGGGACCTGCTGGCCGGTGCCATGACAGAGGCATCACAGACGCTGCCCCTCCACTTCCGCAGTCACTCAGCCCGGGCAGCAGGTGCAAGGTCTGCAAGTCCAGACACGCACACTCTGCCTCTGTCATCGGAACACGCGTAGGAAGAGTCTTAGCCACGTGTGTCATGTGGCTCCTCTGCACAGGGGTGCCAGGGGTACTTTTATCAGCTCATGTCACAAACACAGCTCAAGGATGCCACTTCTCAGGTGCAGCAAAAACACTCTGAGCTGGCTCCCTGAGACTGGTACCCATCCATTCCTTCCTGGACATCTGTGTGTCACAGACTGTGATGCTAACCGACCCACACTGATTACCCAGTCAATCAGAAGCTCTGTTAAGTACTTAAGCAGGGGGCTCTGCACTGGGTGCTGAAGAGGACCAGGAGGGATGGGAGGGTGGGCAGCAGAAGCCAACAAGACTCTGAAGAGTTTGAGACAACTGTGAAGCGTTAGATGCAAAGCAAACAGCAAGTGTAGAAACCATGAGACAAAGTGCAAGCAGTAAACAACAAAAAGCGTCTTCATCTACCTAACATGAAGCCCTTCCATCCAGTGCGCATTTCTCATTTCTTAACTTGAGTGTATAGCAAACAGATGTACTTTTAGATGATTCAAGATTCTCTCTAAGGTTAGTTAGAAACTTTCTTCATTACAGCTGTTCTAAATATAAAGTACCAGTGAAAACACACAGAAGCAGCCCACTCTTCATTCACTCAGCACGTGTGAAATCTGACCCCTCTTCTGGACAAGGAGGGGAAGAACATGTAAAAGGTTAAGGGTTTTGTGCTAAATTTTATTTGTGTTCTACAATTGTGAGATCTGATTTAACTTATATAGACTTTTTTTTCTAAATCGCTTAGTATGGGGAGACACATTTACCCATACACAGAATATCTGCACACGAAGACACACGTACGCGTCCAGGAGAGACCATGAGCATCCCGGGTTGCTGCCAGCAGCGGTGAGAACCCTGGCCCGGTCCCACGTGTCCCTCTTTGTGGCACTCATCACCTGCTTGTCTGAGCCTGGCTTTCATTAGCAGACAAACGCCTGCAGACTGAGACACACACGCCTATCTCGAGTGTGGGTATCAGTCTTGTAAACAGAAATAGCCAATGCCACTTAAGATAAAAAGGAAATGATCCTTCACAGATTTATAAATAGAACTCCAATTTATTAATTTACTGGCTTTTGTTTCCCACTGCTCTGATGAGTTCGTACACTCCTAGGGCCTGAACTTCAGTGCACGGTGTATGTCCTGAGTGCTCCGCCAGCAGACTGAACACTTCCATTGGTTTTCCTGAATGGCACGTGCTATGGCACATGGTGTTTTATGTCACAGTCCAAAAATCTTAAGAAAAGGGCACTATGGGTATTTATATAAATAAATATTTTCTGTATATGTACAGAAAGTTGCTGTACATATATGTGTGTACAGAAAATTGCTTATATATATCATATATATGTCACAGTATATTTTGAATGTAACTCATTTTTATTTAAATATCCTTACTTGTATATATCTACTTCTCTCTCCCCGTGCTTCTTTCCTCATACTCCTGGCTGAGGACCCAAGGACACGGCCCTGGTGACAGTCCACAACCCCTGCACAGGCAGTCTTGGGAAGTTCTATCATAAAACTACTTTAATATTTGATATTGTGGGTGGCTCATTTCATTACAATTGCAAATGACTTATACAATAAATTATGTAATGAATCAAGATGAAAGATTATGTGACAAAAATTTAAGAGTTACTGAAAGGCTTAAATAAAACTTGATTTGTTATTGTTGTTGCCATTACCAGAATTACAGAAGTTACACACACAAATCTTGTGACTAACATAGTGACTATCCAGTCACAAATTATCTCACATAGGGACATAAGAAAAGCAAAATTACACTTACAAATATTGAAGTAATATGTTATAGAATGTTTAAGAATTATAATTAAACATTAAATAGCTTAAACACTAAAGTCAAATTAAATGCTTAAAGATTTTAAAACATATAAGTGAACAGTCACCACTTTATGAGTCTACTCTGTAGTAGGTTGTTACTATTTTAATTTTAAAAATATACACTCAGTTAAGTGCCCCAACTATACTAGTTCTCAGTAGCAACTGAAATGATTACAGCAACACTTTTTGTTTGTTTGTTTGGGTTTTTTTTTTTTTTTTTTTGCGGCACCTGGGATTGAACTCAGAACCATGCGCGCCTGCCAGGGCAGGCGCTTAAGCCACTGAACCAAACTCCCAGCCCTGATTTTTTGAAGCAGGGTCGCACTATGTACCTCAGGCCAGCCTTGCACTCGGGTTGTAGCCCAAGGTGGCCTCAAACTCACAAGGCTCCTCCTACCTCAGCCTCCTGAGTGCTGGGATTAAAGGCGTGCGCCACCACACCCGGCTTACAGCAACATTTTTGACAAAAGGTATTTATAGTAATCTCTAGAACAGCAAACTTACATCCTTCTTCATGGGATGAATTTAAGCACAGGAACATTTTATTTACTATTTATTTATTTATTTGTGCATCTGTTTTTGACATTCTCTCTTTTATCACAGGAGGAGATTAAAATCAAGAAACAAACAAGGACAGGTACTTTAAGACTAGTTCAATTTATTTCCCAAGTGAGCAAGTCCCTTTAAACATAATTATCCATTAGAAATGAAAACTACCCAGGGATTTTAAAATGTCATTTAGCCCAATTCACACTTCACTTTTCAGAAAGCTTTAAACTCAACCTAAGACATGGAAATACAATCAAAGGCTCTACCTGGATTGGAGCTGAACTATGTCATTGGAAATTTTTTAATAAATGTAAACTTCAGAAAATTCTGTATTAAACACAAGCCCATAAAATATAACACTGCCCCGAGACCTCAATGCTAAGCCCACTATAAAACTCCGTCCATGCCCGCCGCGCCTCCCCCGGCCCCTCCAAAGCTGAAGCTGCTCTTCCTACCCACATTCCCACCCCGCCCCCAGTCTGTCTGAGGAAAACACCTATGGGTGTCAGAATAATTGTTTTTATTTTTTTAATGAATAAAGCTGTTCTTGGAAAGGGCAAATCTGTGTCACAAATGATCCCAAATACTCTCACTCCTAAGTGAAGGATGGTACTAAGCCGCCACTTTTGTGTATAAAGCTCAGCGGCACAGCGTCTGCCTGGCAAGCACAAGATCATGAGTTTGATCCCCAGTACCCAAAAAAAAAAAAAAAAAAGATTCTCCTGATGTAACAATGGGCAGCATTCTCAGTGATTTGTTAAAATTATTACAATTAGTTTTTCTTTTTATTACATGTACAGAATTCACAACCAGTAGCCTTGAAATGCAGTGGTTTTGAATAACTGTATTATTTAAAACCATGCATTGGTTTAAAATTCCTACTCAAGAAATTAAAGTGATTAAAATAGAAATGCTGACAGGTGATGGTACAACGTATGTTCAGTAAGAAGCACACACACAAAATCAGTTGGGGAACAGTGCATGCTACCACAAGTGAGAGGGGTACATTTTCCTCTTAGGTCCCTGATGCCCAGGTGATGCTCCCCGGCCTACGACCTCTGCGTGCCTTATGCCCGTGGGCGCAATGCAATCCACACCCAGAGTAGGGGGCGAATTGTTCCCACAGCATCCACACCCTGCATCCACGGGAGAGGGATAGGCCACCTCAGATTGGGGATGGCAGCCTGGCACAGAGGAGGACACACACAGAGTTCCAAATGTCACAACAGCCCTAGGGGACATCCAGACAGATCCCTGTGCCCACAGGAGACACATCTCACTAGACCAGGCACTGTGTCCAAAGAAAGGGAAAGGCGGGATGCAATCGCAATGCGCTCCCATTGAGAGCACGCGAAGGAGGCACCACGCACAAGCGACAAACCTGAGCTGTGTGATAATTTAGCCTCTAGCAACACGCCTCCTTCCCTAGTCATACACACACGAAGGACTGCACACACTGTCAATTCTCTTCAGATTGTAATTAAAATCAGGACAAGTTCCCCAATCCCAAAAGTGCAACATGAGCCATTCATAAGGAAACTCAAAACAGTCTTCAGTTTGCTAATACCCTATGTATGACACGTAATTTTTCAAAAAGTTATGTGGGGTATACTTACTAACTCTGGAAGAAGAAAAATCTCATATTCTGCAAATTGCATAAATGTATACAAACTAATTTAAAGCATTCTTCCTTTATGTACCTATAATCTGAGAAAATATGGAGACCTCTGTAATTGCTTTTCTGGTACAGTTCTTTCAAATCAATTCTCATGACTTTTGATAACATTTAACATACATGGAAACAATTTATATTTTCATAATGGACACATTATCAGTTCACAATGCAGCACATATTCAGAGACAAAGAAATAACAAGGAATAGGCTGGGGATTTAGCACAGTGGCACAAGCACCTGGCTGGCATGTGGGAGGTCGTAAGTTCATTACCCGGTACCAAAAAAAAAAAAAAAGAAAGAAATAACAAGGAAGAAAAAATGATTTTTTTATGACTTAAGGAAGATAAATTTGAGTTCAGCTTACTGAATCCTAAACAGCATGTGAGGTCACTGGAGTCATTTCTCACAGGTACTGGCACGGTGACTCCCCAGATAGACAAGGGACCCAATTATTACTCTCACACCGAATGATAAGCAAAACAAACAAGAATCAGTCACCCAACCTCTTCTGAACTCCCATAGCATGGAACTCTAATTACCCTGGGGTTCCCATGCTCAAGAGACAGCAAAGTATGCCTTAGAATCAGACAGAATGCTGGGTTTGATTCTTTAAGAAAGATTTGTTAGATAGCGTTGTGAAATAGGATTGATGCCTTTTCTTAAATTCAAATCATTTCTCTATCCCATGTGTGGCTGTTCCAATGAGAAAGACCATGAATGAGCACAGAACAAAGTAGCTCCCTGGAGGGACCACCTCTGGGCCACCAGGTCCACAGCTGCTTCTATACTTAAGAAACAGAGAAAAAGAGAAACACAGAAAATCCCAGGGCAATCACTTGTTTATGTGCCTCATACACCAGGGATACAAAGCTGAGTAAGTCATCAAGAATCTGCCTAGGTGATATTCCATGAAGGTTACGGAGAACAGGTATCTAAAGGCAGTGAAAGAGTTTAAAATAAGACACTACAAGAAAACACAAAACAAAGCAAAGAAAAACTGCAGGTTTGTCTAAAACTCCAAGTTATTACAAAAGAGAAAAAGGGTAAGCTGAATAAAGCATCAGTAAGAGGCTTGGGACATTGCTGAAATTTCACTGGGATTCTGTGTGTTGGACACATAGTTTCTCAGATTCTAGAACCATGACTGGAAGAGACTTAGGCCTCAGGTGACCTCACAGCTTGCTGTTACCATGGTAACTGCCAGCTAGCTTCTCAGTTGCACTGTTGTCTGGATTATTTCAATGACAGTCACAATGGGCAAGCAAAGCCTCTGCACCCCAGGCACCAACTCTGAATGCACCAAGTCCTCCTACCCTTTGGTCTGGTGACACAAAGTTGTTCAGTTCCCCCATGATTCAGTAAGGTATCATATGGTCTTCAAGCTTTCAGATGCTAAGGGGAAAGGTGAAAAGCACAAACTACAAAGGCCAGGTGCTTCGGTAAACTGCGTCATCTGAAGCAAGTTACTTACTACGGTAGGCTACGGTATTCTGCTTATAAATGAAACATTAAACAGACTAACATGTGTAAAGTGCCTGTGATATCATTAGCATAGTAAATACTTGCCATGCCTTCCCAATCGCAAACAAAAGCCTCCCTCCCCTACCTCCTGACCCTGAACTCCCATTCACATGTCACTTCTGAAAATACGCAGTCTCCCTTCCACCTGGATCTGCTATAACCCTGAAAACCAAATACTCCACAAAGTGCTCCATAATCGTCCAAAGAGTTGTCTTCATTTTGGTTGTTTTGTGTTTATCTCTTCCTTCTTCAAAGAGCAAGTCAGCTGCTGCCTGTAATAACTTTCATATTTTCACTTATTCTAAGACACACCACAAATCATTAGATGAGTCGAAATGTGCACAGAGCTGACATTCTTAAATATCATTTAAGTTCATCCTCCATTTTTCAGGTTGAAGAGACTAAGTCTAGAGAGCCACAGCAGTAGCAATAACAATAACAAAATAACCCAATACTAATCACTGAACATTTCCACAGAACTGCCTGCATCTTGGATACTATTAAGAACACTTTCTGCACATTAATTAGATGAGTATTTGCAATAGTGGCATGTGGGCATTATTCTTACATAGGCAAGGGATCAGGTAGAAAGTAAGTGACCATCCCAAGTTCATGAACCAAGAAAAGTAAGGGCTGGGCTCGTAACAGTCCTCCTTGCGGATCCCCCTCTATGGAGAAGAGTGGCCATATCGGAGACCCAGGGACAACTAGCGGGCTCTTTCTTTTTCATTTCACCCTTTTCTCCCACCATGATGGATACGGCAGCCTTCGGAGAGCACTGGCTGATGACTTACTAAGGGGAAGTAAGACCCCATCTCACCACTGGGTCTACAGATACAACCCTGTGTATCCTGCACACATGCCTGGTCTCTGATCATCTTATCTGGTTTCTGCTTTCCTGGTTAATCAATCCCAGTCTTGAGAGAGACCGAAATGCTACAGGGAACAATTGGTTCAGCATTCAGCTTAAGAATAGCAAAAATTCTGCTTTAATTTATTTTCTAATAGGTTGATCCAGAGGAAAATGAATGCTACAAAGTATTTCCACTGATTTTGGGTTCTACTCCAAATCAAAAAATTTGTGTCAGTGCTAGCTGCCACCTGTAATTTTATTTAGTCTGCCTTCTCTAAATTTATTACCTAAAATGCTTTTAAGCCAGCCGGCCATTGACAATTTCTAGCAAAGCCAAGGAGAACCTCAGTTTTTAAATGCAGCAAAGTGTACAGCCTATTAATTTCAAACCTCCTAATCCCCTGTCTTCACAGTTTGGCATTAACAGTTCTGTGTTCTTGAGAAAAATCCTGTGAAGCTATTTTCTTCACCTACAAAGTGGAGACAATAATATTTACCTCAAAAAATGCTGAAAAGATATTACATGAGACCACATCTGCTGGTGTTTGGTGCATGGAGGATGAACTCAAATTTGTTTAGTATATATATTTTTATCATTTGTTTCTATCGTGCTTCAGTAAATGCCCACCATACTTCTTTTGTTCTGAATGCCAGGATTTTGTTGTATACTTGAACTTGTCTATTACACTAAGCATATTTATGTCTCAGTAAAGCTAAATATGATATAAATTCTTGTACCACCTAGCTAGCTTAACAAGCAAGAACTTATCTTGCCAATTGGCATTAAAGATGGCCCAGGGTGGTTACCTAATAGAGAATTTTATTCAAGCTCATTAGTACACATGGAAACCCTGACTGTGAGGAGAACGTGGCCTTAGAGGAAAGCTCAAAGGAGAAATTCACACAGAAGCTCAGAGAATGGGGGCCCTTCCAAGAACATCAGTTTTTATGCACACAGAAGCGTTTCCCGTTATAGATTTGGTTCAACAGATGTTTCACAAAAAGTACTTTGTAGGAGGAGAAAAGCTCCAGAATGCCTTTGTGAAATGGGGTTAAATGGGTTTCTTTACAGCAAGCTTTCTCAGTGATCTGCACAGTCTATGTGCCATGGGACTATGTATCTAGGTGGGTGATCCACCAGGCCTCCTCTCCGAGCTTCATGTCACACAACTCAGCCCACTGACACATCTTTGCAGTGTTTCCGAAAGTCTGCCACGCACAAATAACCAATCACATTGAGAGAGTCAGCCAGTCCATACAAACAGAAACATTCAAGAACAGAAGACCAGTAAAACTGGCCAGAAAGGTTAATCAAAACCATAAACATTAGTTTGCTTAAGCTGAAGACATACTATATTTGTCCAGTAATTTAAAAAATAGTGGAAAACTTGCTGATTTCTGATTTTTATTTACTTATATATGCACTGTACTAAGTGGTGTACTACTGTTCAATAAAGGTTAACATTTGCAAAGGCATCTGCATGGCTCAGTAGTAAAGACCTTATCTAGAGTGCATGAGTCCTGGGTTGATGCAAACACTGTCAAAAAAGTCATCTTTTAGCCTCTAATGCACACAGTGCTTACTTAATAGTATATGACTGCAACCATATAACACTGGCTGAAGTCATATGATTTGAAGATACTAAATGGTATTGTGTCCAGTCAATAATGGATTAATAAATACCTAATATTTAATTTCTTTTCAAAATTGTTCTAGTTATCTTAATTTGACTGTTCTACCACTGAGCAGGGGGAAATGTCACGATTTGGAACAAAGAACTACTTTACTGATGTACGACTCTCAACTTTAAAAAACATTAACCACTAAGACAATACCCATGCATGCTTTGCATTTTGAAGTATTGTTTGACAACAGCCCCTGTTTCGGTGAAGGAGGACTTTACCTTATAAGGTGAAGGTAATTAACACAGCCAATGTGGACCTGAATGGAGATACAATCCTAGAGTCCCACTGGAGCCCACGAGCCCTCTGCTAAAGCTGCCGCCCTACTTGGAAAACACGAGTGAACTGCAGGTGGCCAAAGGCAGTTGATGTTCTTCTTTTCTAAGCTAATTCAAGAAGAATCCCAGAGAACTTCAAACGAGGGAAGAAAACCCTCAACTTTTGACAATGGTGAGGTTACACCGACCTGGGCATCCCAGGTCCTGTTCACTTTCACCCTAGCTGGGTGGCCTCCCTGTGTGCCCACCAGGGTCAGTGAGGACAGACAGATGGACAGCTGGCTGCTCCAGTTCATGCTCGCAAATCTGATTCCTTCCTGTTTTCCAGCTTTGGATTAAAGAAGTCTGGCCCTGCAGCTGTGCTTGCCCAAGGCTCCAAGGCCCCACTCTCTGGCTCAGATCTTTTCTCCACTGTCTGGTAGGTCTGGGTCTGCCAGGCATTTACTTATCGCATGGTGCCTGGAGACAGCAGCCTCCCAGACCCAGACGAGAATGCCCTGATCTAGCAAACCCTGGACAATGCCTGCCACATGCACGAACTCACCAGTGTTCCTTGGAGGCCTGGTAAAATGAGGGCAGAAGCAGGAAAATGCTGCCCATGTTACACACCACCAGGAAAAAAGACCCGGAGTCAGAGACGTCACATGCACTAAGACACGCGGGCTTTGGTACTGACAGCATAGCCGGGAGAAAGACCTGTTCCCTCCTGTCAGAAGGGAGCAGCAGTGCACCCCAGCAGCAGCACCGTGCAGTCCCTCCCTGGCACTGAGCATGCTGGAGAGAGACGCACAGGGGTGACTGGGACCAGACACCTATCCACCACGCTCCCCATGGCCTCTGAAAACACCAGTGATCACACGCAAAGGCCGGCTTCAGTCAGGAGTCTGCTCTGACACACAGAGGCACTGACACGCCACTCGGCGCAGGCCCAGGGCTCATATCAATTTCCCTCATCTTCATTTGGACTAATGTAATCCCTTAGCCAAAACGTAAGAGTGAACTGTTAGAAGAACACAGTCTGGTCACACTCATAATAATAACCGAGCGTTTTCATTCCTAGCGTGCAACAGTATACATTCGTGCCTCTGTGCTAAGGAAACTCTTTTCCTTAGGTTTTGTCTCAGGTCTATTCACTGCATTGAGTGTACACTGAGGGAAAGTCATTTTTCTAAATGTAGTATTTATAATAAAGATATTTTCAATTAATAATGTAAGTAATAAACAACTGAATTGTTGCATTACCAAATATAATACGTGCCTTCAAGCCAGAAAGGAAAATCTGTCTTGACAAGTTAAACTCTAAATACAAATCACCATAAAATTAAAAAATACAAGAGAATATACATTAATTTCTCTAAGAAATAGCTACATGTAACTAAATGAAGTTATTTACCAAACAAAATGTTTCTGTTAATAACCATTATATTGATTTCTTCCAAATTCCTAACTTCTAACATTAGAAAAACAAATTAAGGAAAAGTTTTCACTATTTTCTCTTCTCCCTACCTGTTCACCACCTAGTAACCTATTAGGCAAAATACAATATTTCTAAAATTTATCACAGTGTAAGATTTTCTTTTCTTCAATAAAGAAAGATAAACTACAGGAAGGGGAAAGAGCTCAGTTAGATGTTCCAGAGCAAAATGTCCTTGTTCTAACTTCAGTTGTTTTCTTGTAAATCTTTTAAAAGTCCTAATTCAATAGAGTTAATTTGCTGTAGAACAAACCTTATATTGCTGATATACTGAATTTACTCTATAACATTGCTCATTTATTCTTAAGTGTGATATACCTGACTATGCTGTGTAAAAATCAATGCCATCTAGCAAAGATTAGAAACACAATACAAGCACTTAGGGAGTAACACTGGAAGTGTCGCTGAAGATCAACAGAAGCAGCCTCAAGCGCTGAACCAATAAGGGACACATTCAGTGGAGGTCACCTCGTCACAGCCAACTGGGAGCATATCTTGCTCTCACTCAACCACCGTGTGACTGAGCTGAAAGAAAAAATGCCTTGATCCTGAAATTTTGTGCCAAGGATGAGTATCTAACAGAAGCATCAGAGAATGATGGTGCTTTTCAAGGTGAAGGTTTTTTTTTAGCTGACTACATATGAGAGCCAAGAAAACATATTTCATTCTCACCAAACTGCACACCACTCTGCATGACTCAGAAACATGTTTTACTCATTGTGCCAGCTGAGAGAAAATGGTACCACACTCCCCAAATAAACCTCAGTGACACACTATTTTCTTCCAATTTCAGTGGTGAATGGCACTGTCCAAATCGAGGGACTAGTGGTGGTAACAAGGGAACACGATGACACTTTCTGAATCCTGAATTTCTTTCGTTTGCAGTCACAGTGTCACACAATCTGTTTCACTCAACCCACTACCATTGGGTCTTTAACAGTACTTCATACAAGTTGCCGATTCCTATGAAAGTGTTTGGCAAAGAGGCGGCAGAAAATACAGGGAGCCATACTCTGGGCCTGGTCCACTTTCTGCCCAGGGGACACAGGCAGCCAGGACCTGCGTGGAGCTAAAAGGGTTCGCGTCCAGAGAAAAGATCACCTGTCAGGTGGGGACACACAGCCACGACCCATCACTCCTCTTCCCTTCCTGCAGCTCAGAGACGAGCACCTGACTCCTCAGAGGCTTAGAGACAAGAGGAGGAAGACAGAAAGAGCGAAGGAGAAGAGGAGAAGAAAGTGTCCCCAAGTGGAGCTAGGGAACACATTCAGGTTTCTTCCTCCATGGGAAGGGGGTGCAGATGAACTTCTCCCCACAAGGGAAGATTTCCCCCCTGTACAAGTCAGTTAAATCAACAAATAATTGGTCTTTACCGTCAAATGCTATCTACCTAACATTAAAAACTCATTGTATTACTGGGTAATATTTTTCCCTTTGGTGTTGAAATGTGGAAAAACTGGAATATATTCTGCACTCTGTTGAATTTTTTCCCCTGTATTTAATTTTTTGGTTACACCCAAGTTTTCCCATCACACTTGACTGTGACAGGTCAACTTCTGTTTGCACAGACATTGGGAAGGTTGAATAATAAACACTAAACGTTAAATTATTTTCTAGAAACAATTCACTTAGAAAAAGCAAAGGAAAAACTCCTATGCAATAATGGAAAGAACAGTTCATCCAACATTCCAGTAAGAGACGAACACAGAATGTTTCAGTGATGGGGAACTGCCAAGTAAACTGCTTTCTGGGGAAAAGGAACAGAGGCATAACATGATCTGTGGGCACTAAGGGACAGTGACAAGCTTTGAAGACTGAAATGAATAGCAATGTACTTTTTGAAAAGGTGTAAACACAAGCAATTGGGACCCCACAGGAGGATGCTCCTTGCTCCTCTCTGCCCTTGTAACTTTCCCCAGACAACCACAATATCCACCAGCCACGAGTACACACATGGCTGCTGAGGGTGCCAGTGTGGTCATTCATTTAAAAGGCTCATGTGAATACTGGCAGCTGCCTGCATGCCCATCGGTAGGCGAGTGGATGAAAAGAATGTGACATTTACACACCACAGAGTACTACTCTGCCATAAAGGACAAATTTGAGTCATTTGCAGGAAAATACGTATCTTGAGACCGTATGGGTAAGTGCAAGAAATCAGACACATGAGCTTACACATCACATAACATCTCTTATGTGAGAAACCCAAACAATAAATGATTTAAAGAGCTAAAGAAAAGACAAGATAACAGGAAATAGGGACATAGATCTTTGGTAAATGGAAAGGGGATCTTCACATGGAGGGAAGGAGTGAGGAAAGGGGAAGAAAAAGTATTAAGAGGTTATGTACATGCAGCAACTTCTCAGGAGAAACATAATCAACATGTGCTTTTTGAGCACTAATGAAAAAGAACTAAAAAAGAAAAGGCTTTCACTGAGCACCTACTGTGTGTCAGGTGCTGAGCTAGCTGTTGTGGAACTGATATTAAAATTCCTACTGTAAGGTGTGCCTGAGGTACCCAGCTGCACTTGAAAGTCTCATATGCTGCAGTTTTATGGTATTGTACTCTAACTTTCCTCAAAATTTCAGCACTGCATCAGGGAAGTATCATACTTAAAGAATAATTTGAAAATCCACTAATAAGATGGATTCACAGAAGGAAAAAATACCTGAGGAAAATAGCCTCTGTCAAAAATGTTACTTCAGTGTGGTAGCCCAAGTCTATAATCCCAGCACTCAGAAGGCTGAGACAGGAGGGTAATCAGTCTGGACTACATAGTGAGATCCTATTTCAAAAAAAAAAAAAAAAATGGAGAGAGAGAGAAAGAAAAAGAAGGAAGGAAGGAAGGAAGGTCATTTCTAATATTCCTATATTACTACCAACTTGCCAGAAGCAAAATTAGTAGCTATGTACATATACTCTGTTTCTTCTACCATGGAGTCAACCAACCTAAAAGGAAAGGTCATTTTCGGTTATTTCAGAAGGTAACCCAGATCATATTATTCTGCACCATTCATACCGAACAATAAGTCTTTCATTCCCAGGAGCTCTATTTTCTTTCCAGTAAAACAATCTTAAAAACAGTCAACACCCTGAACGAAATGAATGCTCAACACACATTTCTGACTCCAGTCTTGTCATCCTGGAAGATGTCGGTTAACAATATATTCCTTGGAACAATGCACTGATTTTCTAAATGCATTATTTAAATTGCATAGTGAAATGAGTGAAAATTAAAAGATTTCCAAGTTTCTCTCATTAACAAGACACACAAATACTAAAAATGGAGCTGACTTCACAGGCAAAGTAGCTAAATGAAAGGGACTCAACAACCATAATGATCATTTTCCATGGAGTTAAACACTCAATCACAATGTTGGATTAACATGTTCTGGTTTCCTGTATGCTATGTCACCATTATAACCAGAAAACTGGAAGAGATTTCCCTCAATTAAGTACAAAACAGATGATCCCACTTAGGAAGAAAACATGTTTCCCTGCCAGTTATGAGTAAGTTGCAAATACAACATGAATATTTACATCTAAAGGAAATCAGATTGTTTAGTAGTCAAATGTTTTCCACATTTTCAAATCCTTTGAGACTAATTCAGAGAATACATTCTTCCAATAATACTATGGCTGCCCAACACTTTGCTCAAAGAAAAATACATATATCTGGTTGCATTTGGCATTATGGAACCTTGTTTTGTTTTGATCATTCCTTTTAATGTGTTACATGAGAATGAAACACTTCTGCTGTTCTGCCTGCCCAATTTCCCAATTCCTCTGACAGAGCCTGACATCTAATGGCCTTCTACCCATTTCCTATCAGTAACATGTCCACAGTTCAAACACACACAAAACCACTCATGGGAAATGGTGGCAGGTCTGCCTGTGTCACTAACGGTTGTGATGCAAGTAATTTTATGTTAAACTCTGCAATAAAATTTTGGCTAAACCCAAATAAGCACCTTTGTTTTAAATTCCTTCTAAAATACCAGAACAGATTGCCTTGTTTTAATTCAACCATGAGAAAGTTCATATATTTTATTTCAAATCACTACACACCTTTTTTTTTTTTTTTTTTTTTTTGGGTACCGGGGATGGAACTCACAATCTCATGCCTACCAGGCAGGCACTTATGCCACTGAGCTAAATTCCCAACCCAACATCAGTCTTTTTTAACAGAAATTCTTATGCGAAATAGAATTGAAAAATTCTAAGCAAAATTCATATCACAATTTGATAAGAGAATATTTTCCAAATTCCTATGAAATAGCTTGCTTTTAGAAATTGAAAGTTTAATGCACATTTTTCACTAGTCACCAAATAGGTAGCATTACTTCCAATTCACATCATATAAAATGTGAAATGTTATGTTAGAAAGATTATACAAAGTCTATGAAAAGCAAAAAATAAAAAATAAAAAACAAACAAACAAAAAAAAAACAGACAATATAGTGCCACTATAGTAGACTCATGAACTGCATGAAACGTATCACAGCTTCTGTGACATTTAATAGAGTGTTTGTATTCATTGTCCTGATAAAATAATATTTTACATCCATGTTAAAGTATTGTTAATTCTTTCTGATCTGACATATATTAGTTCCCATTACCTAATAAGCTTAGTTTTAAAAAAAAGTTGTATTTTGAGAATTAAAAGGCAATGTAGTTAGCTTCTCTTCACCGACAAAAGAAAACCTCCATTTCAAATTGTAATCATAATTCTTAGGTTCACTTTACTAAAATGATAAATACATAAAAAATTACTTAATGTAGACTATTAAAAAACTATATGAGAAATAAATGCAAAGCCTGTATTCATCACATAGATAGAAAGGGAATGCCAGCCTCCCGGGGATGAGGATATACCAGTGCTGTGGCACGCCTAGTCCTAAGCACACTCACAACCCCAAGTACAAATATTAGACAATAAAAATATGAAACACTACCAGCTGGTAACTTGTTCCACAATGCTTTGCAGAAAAACACATGCTTTCCTGGGACACACACTCAGGTGGTGTCACTCCTAACTGACAGTTCGCACACGGTCTCACTTCTCACCTGTGCTCCCAAGGCTACCAAGCACACTTTGAAGTAGAAGACACCCATGAGCAGGAGAGCCAGCCAAGCCTCAGTTTGTGTTCTTTTCTCTGGAGATTTATCCTACCAAAATTCTCTCATTCTTTTTTAACAAACATAAAATAACCTGTATTTAAATTTGGGAGCCTGGACTATAAATGAATTCTGAAAATACTTTATGTCATCATAATCATTTCTAAAAAATATAGAAACAGCTGGGTATACCACTGGCCTGCGCCTGTCATCACCTCAGGAGGTGTAGGAGGTCGCAGTGGTGCCCAATGGCAGCTCACTGCCACACTGAGGGGCCACCAGAAAGGGGCCCCGCTGTGCTGGGATCACAAGGTAGGCACAGTGCCAACCACAGCGGATCGACTCTAACAACAGCCTTATTTGGTAAAGCAGAAAATAAAGGAGCAAAGGAGGCAGGTTCGTTTTCCAAATAATGGGAAAGCAAAGCTACTGGATGCTGACCTACACCAGTGATGGCAAACCTTTTAGAGCTTTCAGTGATAACAACTGATCGGCTGCAGCACACATGCCTTAGGTTTGCCACCACTGATCTTCACCAATCTACCAGTGATCTTGTTCTGAAGGAGCATTTTCTAGGTAATCCTGCAAGGGGGTGGGGGCAGATAGCATCCTTGGAGTGTCTTCTTTAAAAATGGACACTGCTTCAGAGAATGATGCTGTAAGGCAGATTTATACATGTCAAAACATACAAAAGGCTTAATGTTTTAATATGCTTTTAGTTCTCTCAATTCAATATACTTTTCAGATAATGCTCTCTTGCAATTAAGCATAGGACTTCTGTCTCGTTGGTTCAGCCACACATAGTACTAAGGATGAACTGCTGAGCATATTAAAATCTCTGTCTACTTAGGCATTAACTTTTAAAATCTGTGTTAAGCATTCCAACACATCATCTTGAAAGGTAAACTCACTCCTTTTCAAGACCACTGCCAACACCCTACCCCACCATTAGGATCAGGGGACAAAACCCAAACCCCAATCAAGCTGCACCCAGAACCAAGCCTAGGGTTCGGTAAGAGCCTTTTTCTTTTCTTCTTCCCTCCCTCCCTCCTTTCCTTCTTTCCTTTTCTTCCTTCCTTCCATTTTTTTAAAGGACCATCTAATTTCAAATACACACACACACACACACACCGTGTATTCCTGGGAGAAAAAGACCATCTATTTTCAATAAATACATAAGAGAATCTTATTACCATAGGTGCACAGAATTCATTTCCACACTGAAGCAGATAGCCCACCTGGTAAAGCTTTCCAGCCCTTATACATTTAGTGACAACAGTTCACTATAATTGTTCTTTTTAGTCACTGTTTTCTCAGCTCTCAAAAATAGCATCACAGGTTAACCTCACTTTTCTTTCATTCTTGTGTGTTTGAATAAGTGTGCAACAGAGGAAGGGCACACCTTGTACCCTTCATAATGCCCAACACCACATATGGGAATCTGACCATTCCTCCCAATGTTATTTTATTCCAAGCCCATGACTATCTACTGGCAGGTATCCAGGAATGGATGATTCATTGCACTGAAGAAAATGTGGTTCAGAAAAATATTATTTGCTGCAAAGACAGACCAACAGCATAAGGCACACCATGGCTCCACTCTTAAGCAACCAAATATGAATAAATTTTCATTAAAAAGGAATATGCTTGAGCCTTTAACAACACAATCCTATTTGCTCCAGTATTGCAAATGAAAGCTACGGCCCTCACTGAAACACAGTCATCAAGCTAGATTAGCTGCACAAAGATGGTTAAAGTTTAGTTACCCATGCCAATCCTGTAGGTCACTGACACACATAATCCAAAAATCATTTGTGAAAGATAGACATCTTCTTCGTGCACATTATTCTCAATAAAATAATAAAGTCATTCGGGAAGCTCTGTTAGGGTCTGTGCACCAGGGCTCCCAGCTCTGTCAAACCACTCACATTAACTCCTGCATTCCCCCATGCAGGCCAGAATTAAGTAGTCTCCCAGACTAATGGGAAGATTGGCTTAAATTTGACCTTAGCTTCTTTCTTATAATTAGCTGATTCATTCTCTAGAGGAAAGACGTAATTAGCTTAGTGGTTTAGAACTTCCTCAGGAAAGAAATGGAACTGCTTCACTTAGAAGGGCTTTCCTCATCTCTGCGCTGCATGCAACCTCCAGTTTAGGTAGAAATTAGAATTTATGCATTTCTTCCAAACATATCAGCCCCTCTGCTGTCCACACAACAGCCCAGTGCATAGGCCACAGAGGCATAAGGCAGAGAGGGCAGTGACGTCCTCATAGTCACAATGCCATCTTATAGAGAAAACCAAACTAGAACTAGGTTTTCCGACTGTCAGTGTGGTTCTCTCTCCCCCAATTCCATGATTACACTAGAGCACAATTATTGTAACATTTCAAGTTGAGACAGTATATTAGCAAAACAAATCTAGACACACAGGAAACTACACATTCCAGAAAATTCTCTTCAAACGAAACCTTAATTTCTTTTGTCCTGACCTCTTTCCACAAACCCCAACTTTAATATTGGTTTCCACGTGATACATAAATAATGATAGCACAGTTATAACATAATTATATAGTATCACATTGGCAGCAACAATAACTTTTAATCTAAAAATGTTTCTCATACAACAGGTAGAAATGTTAAGAGAAAATAAAATTCATTAAGTATCACCTAAAGTTTTAAAAATGCATATTCTTAAGAATTGCCTAGAAAATGGACAATCTCCCATGTCTTTAAACACAAACCTATAAAACTATCCCCATAGGGGAAAAAACATTTTAAAAAGAACAGAAAATATGGAACCGATTAACATTAATAACACGCTAAATCAAACTAAAATTGTGACGATGCCAAAATCTGAAACGACTTGGAATGATATAAAAAGTGTGACGCACACAGACACATGTGTCAGGTGACCACAGATTTATCTGGGAGAATAAAGAAGGTGCCATGAACAATGGCATGGAGCCAACACACGCACAGGAAGCACCCTGACTGGATACACAGTCACTGCCCTCATTCCCTGTCCTCATCAGCTGAAGCTTTCACAGTCCCTAAACATCTCAGTGTTGGGTCTGTCTGGGTGCTTTGTTTGCTTGCTTTTTAGGTCAAATTTTTTTCCCTGTCATTTCCTCCTACCCTATTTCTCTTCTTCACTCCCAGAAAACATCAGTGGGCCCTGTGACTTTTCCTCTCTGCGTGCCATCTCTTGTCCATTAACTGAGGCAAGAAACATGTATCAGTCTGAAGATCTCCTTGAGAAGCCATTACTGCCACAACTCTAGCTTTAGCATCCACATGTTCCGCTGTCCAAATGGCATCATGAAGCCTTGAGGATGATGGTGAGGTCTGGTTTCTGCCTGCACTAATGCACTGCCCTCTAACGAAGTCACTTCAGACTAGACTTTGGAAATCTACAGCTAATGGGAGCCCTGGATAGCACAGCTATCGAGTCATCTGGAATTCACTATTCTGGATAAATACAGAAGCTTGCAGGGCAGGGGAGAGCTAGGGAATGCATCTTGTAAGATGGATCTCACTGAGTAATCTATGGCTAGAGTTTTTGAACTCTAGTCCTCTCTTCCATACCCCAGTCCTGCACCCCATCCACCAACCCGCCACAGTCCTCCCAGCACTGTGCTCTTCAGGGTCCGCACCTGCTGTCCTGAGCCCCCACTCCTACACGGAGTACCTCCCCACTACCTCTCGGTGTCCTCCTGTAAAGCCAGCACCGCCAACACTCCTGTCTTCCTTTCCAGTCTCATTTTTCTCCAGAAAATCACTATTTGGTGTATCATACATTTATTTTACTTATTTTTTCTGTCTTCTTCCTACTGGAATGCAAGCTTCATGAAGACAAAGATATTTCTGTCAAATCTGCTCAATACTGTATCATCAGTGCCTAAAAATGTGTGTTACTTAAAAAGGGGCACAATAAGTATTTGTTGAATAAACTTATAATCTAAGAAATGGAGCCCATAAATGAACCCAGCTTACAGAATGGCTGGCAACCCAGCACACTGGCCACAAGGACTTCTCTAAGTCCAGGTTTCCTAAAGATCACTTAAATTCACAGCTAAAATGGACATTTTGCAAATATCCCTTTGGTGACTTTGAAATAGAACATTTTTTGGGTTTCAAAGAATTCAGATTGTTACATAGTACACAAAGTTGAATGTAATAAGTAATTTAAAATAAATGCAAACTCATTTCTCCAGTTAGAGAAGAGGTATCCAAAATACTTGTATTCAGAGAAGTCAGAACACAGTTTCTTTTTCATGATATGAAGCCATCAGTCACCTGAACAGAAATTGGCTTTGAAAGTACCCTGACTCTCTCAGGATCTATCCCCAGAGACTTAGCTATAGTACTACAAAATCTCCACTTCTGAGAGCAAATTGTTGAAATGCAATATGTGGGAAATTCTATGAGAGTTACATCACAATTCGGATAAAGGAACACAAGGCACACAAATCATTTGTAGAAATTTCACAAAGTTACTGAAATTTATAGCATTTCAACACTTATATAAAAAGTCAAAAACCAAATAAATGATATTAAAAGCCTTGGTTCGAGGCATATACAAAAAGGAATTTTGTATTTTATCTTTTCAAGTTGTCTTAATTTGGGACGCTTTCATTTAGTTTACGAGAAGTTGAAACAAAATCTCTCCATACACATCCTTTTAAAAAAAAAAAAAGAACCCATCATAGCAAAGACACACACACACACACACACACACAGAGAGAGAGAGATGCTACTGTGAATGTGATGAACTTACTGAAATTCTCAAAAAGCCAACTATCAAAGGTTTAAATTCTGGAGCTATAAAAGAGAACTCTGCCTCTGGGAAAACATCCCCTTTACTGTTTGCCAGGGAAACAAAAGGCAGGGACAAACTATTGTGAAAGCAGTCAGTTAATTAGAAAAGGTCTGGAATCCATGAATTCTGCAAAGATGACTTGGGAAAGTGTGACTGGTGGTGTCCCATCTGACACTGGTTTTGATTTTCCAATTAACAAAATGCGAGGCTTAGACTTCTCCCTGCACCCACAGCATGTTAACTTCTGCCACATCGGTTAGCAACACAAACTCCGTGATGGTATGGTCATCTGTGATGGTAAGGTGGCTTGCCATTATGGTGTCAAACTGAGTCTAGTGAATCTGTCTTCAACGTGCTCAAAAGTGGTTCAAAATACACATGCATACAGACACACACTTCTAGGAGACAAAAAATAATTGGTACAGCCTAAGACATCACTACCAAAGAGAAGCAACACCCTGAAACATCAGGAGTGTAACACTGCTTTCAGATGAGGACTTTCACTTACCTTACACACAAATAATGCATTCAGCAGAGACTGTCTGATAGTCTTGAGGGAACCCAACCCCAAAGGTAAGCAAGCCTGAGTATCCAGGCAACCACCAGGATCCTGCCTTTGCTGCTGAGCCTCTAGGAAAAGAGACCCACGGCACTCGGCACCAGAGAAGCAAACCTGCAAGAAGTCCTGACCTGCGACAGCCTCTTCTCCCTAGATGGCTTTTCAAGAACTGTGTTTCCCATCCTGATTAATTTATTCTTTGAATAAACAACTACAGCAGTGGACTCTGAGACTCCATGGTAGCGTTCATGTAAACTGAGCCCTTGGGAGTTGGTCACAGACTCCCAGGTCCCCTCAGCATCCCTAGCCATGCAGTCACCACTCCCCTCTGAATTGTGCAGACTTCCCAGCTTAGCCCAGGCAGAGAGGGCAGCAGAAGGGAGAGGGAGGAGCAGAGCAAGTTCTGATGGCAGTGAGTTTTTGTTTGTTTGTTTTCTTTTTTTTTTAATTTTATTTTAAAGATAGTAAAATCCAACAAAACAGAACAGAACAAAGTCAATCAAAACACAGCAGTAGAACTGGCACAGAACTTCAAAGTAGGATACTAGGAAAACAATAGCTACTATAATTTATCTTGTTATCTTCACAATTGTTGACCATTCTATCAGGTATAGCAAAAGCAAACTAAAAACAAAACAGAATAAAACCAATCAAAACAGAATACTGAATAAAGCAAAACAATTAATCAGAATAAAGCAAAATAGTGAGAACAATATTGGGCCTCAAAGACAAGACAGAAGGGAAGCAACCTGTTGGTTCAGAGGACAGGCTAAGTTGATAGCAACTAAGGTACATAAAACAACTAAATTCTTGTATTGTTTGGTCGATTTTGCAGGCCTGGGGCCGGCAGTCCGAGCATCTCTTGGGAGGATGACAGTATGCAATGTATTAAACACGGGGGATTCCCTTCTATCTGATGGCAGTGTTTTTAAGATAAAGTCCGCAGAAACGAAAGCAAAACAGTAACAGACAATTGAGAAAGAATGAGAGAAAAGCCCAGAGAACCGGAGAAGAGGAAAGGCATTCTGTTCCTGAGAGTGCAACTATTCATCTTTGATGCTGAGCTGTGGAAATGGGCAGTGCTGCCTGCGCTGTGAGCAGCACCTTGGGCTCCTTTGCTGCAGGACATCACTCGGGAGGTGGATTTCTGCTTAAATTACATGGTGGTTGAATCATAAGTACCTTGACTAGTATTAAACCTTTACTGCAAAAACCATCATAAAGCATTGATCATCAGTCAAAATAAAACACATTTAATTAACCAGCCACATTTCTTCTCTAGCCATGTGTCTCAATTCTTCCTATGCCCACGTGCAGGTTCACTTTCAATTCCAGTACCGCCTCTACTGGAGTCACGTTTTTCATGTACTTTAACATACAGTGTTTGATTTAATTCTACAAAACACTGTTGGTTAACTTATAAATTTTTATCAATTGTTAAGATACACCCCAATTTGGAAAATGAGTACCGAAATGTCTATCTTTAAAAGGATGAAGTCTCCCAGCTGTGCCCGCCTCCTGCCTTGTCTACCAGCGCATCCTGCCCATCCTTCCCCAGACCCTGAATTACCCACAGGGTTCAGCGTTACTCAGCTATGAGGCCAGGCTCTCCCCTCAACCGGCACAGATGGAACCTGTGCTAGATTCCTGCCGGTCACTCTAGTTTAAGTTCTTAAGTTCTTTTCTTCTGCAACCTTCTTTTTTACAAATGTCCTTCTTCATCTCACCGCTCTTACAAGGATGCACTGTAGCCTGGGGCTGGGAAACCCCCAGGGCACCAAGCAACTGGAGGTGAGACCCCAGCTCTGGTCTAGGAAGAACCCTTAGTGAATGTGAAGACAGCAGAGTACTACTTCATACACCACTCAGAGTCCATGCCTCCATGGATCTGCAAGTCAGAAGTTTAAGTCTGATGTTTTAGAACTAGACATCAGAAAAGAGATGACTGGGAAACAGAACAGTAGGAACTGAAGAATGAAGTCATACTTTCTCTTACTGAAAGTTAAGTCTGATTGGGCTTATTGGTTTAACAAATGGAGAATGGCTTGGGTAATGAGATAATGGGGTGGGCGTTTTCCAATTCAAACTTCATCTAGTGTTGATGACTTTGAACAAAAAGAATATAGATAGATACTTGAAGGATAACTATAAGCGAGAAATCATATTCTTTACAAGTCCATCAGAACATTTATCACAGCCTACTGCAAATACTTAAGTGTGTCTCCCTGCATTGGACTGTGACTTACATAAAAAACTTAACAGCCTCATCTCTTACTCTCTTAAATATCTCATTTGTTCTAGATGTTCAATTAATCTTTATTAGACTACTGGATTTGTCACAGCTTTAATTAAACCACCTCCTTAAGTAGTAATCAAATGTTTGAATAAGTGAGGAATCATTCTGGCCACAAGTACCTACCCCTCTGAGCACCCAGTGCAGATGCCCGCGATCCACTGGTCACATACGCAGAAGAAATCCCTGCAGTGTCCTCTGCATTCTCCCCAAGACCAAGGCCCTCACCAGCGTGATCTTCGCTGTCCCCTCAGCACCTACGTACACCCTAACTGAACATTTCTGAATGAACTCCTAATTTTAAGCAGACGCGTGAACCTTGGCTCCCTTCAATACTGATACCAATTTAGTCTCATTGCTGTGCCTTCTGGCTCAGGATGGACAGGGTCATTCCTCAAAACAAAACGTGCTGTCTGCCACTGGATGTGACCCACTGACTCACAACGTGGGGCTGGCGTGCTGCGGGGGTTTTCTAGGTGTCATGATGAACTGTGCTGACCCAGCCATTTGCTTCCTCCAGGGAATAACAGCACACATTTTTTATGCTGCCTGCCAGGATTTAAGATATAATTTTTGGCCACTGAGCAAAAATAGCATTGTTTTCTTCTTAAGAAAAAGAAGTAGCTATTTCACTCAAACAGACAATGCTAAGAGCAAAAATTACATAGCAAGAGCACGTGTAGTAGAAATAACTGCTCGAACTGTACTTGGAGCCCTGCAACCTTACAGACCCTAATCCCTTCACAGGTGAGTAGGGTTCTGCCTTCAGGCTCTCATGACTGATGGACCATATGCAAACCAAACTCACTAGCTGAGTGGCACTCACTTGCCTTCCAGTCTGCATAATGGTCACACCTTCAGTATCACCTCACACACTCCGAATCCCAGAGACAAACACCTTCCTGACACTCTGGAGTTAAATTAGTTTCATGACATTAAATAAAACACATTACCATTATTATTTTTATTCATTCATTCTGAAAACGTCCATTTTTAAAACTGATGTTATTAGTAGAGCATGGTGGCACACGCCTTTCATTGCAGCACTTGGGAGGCTGAGACAGGAAGATCACAGCGTGTTCAAGACCAGCCTGGGCTACACAGTCAGCTCAAGATCAGCCTGTACTATATAGTAAGACCCTGTCTCAAAAAGCAAAAGAAACCTGACATTATTTCATTTTTAATAGTATGTATTCTGACATTCCATCAATAGAAAGTGTCAGTTATTAATGAAGGATATCTTAAACATTTAATATGTTTATGAAATTAATCCTACTAATGAAATAAGGTAGGGTGCTTCCTTCACGTTCACTTAAAGGATTTTGGTGTGCACTGATAACCCGTTTTCATGAAATGATACCAATGTGAAAACCCTCTTTTTCTCATTAATCTTGCTTTTTAGTTCTTATTTATCATTTTAACATATTAGGATACTGTTTCACATAAGTATGGAAGTAAGATTTTGGTTTCCCTGGACCGTGGAAGATGTCTTTCCTGGACACCAGACACTCAAGGCTAAACTAGGGCAGTTCCCCCACCCCACTCCCTGCCACCTATAACCCAGGGGTTCTAGTGAGCTGCAGGTTGCAAGCATTTCAGAAAGAGAATGAGTGCATTCACTACTTTGGTTTTCTTACAACAATTCAGATTAATGCTTCTGTCACTTGTATAATTTTAGCACACTATAAATGAACTCTAAATGGCTTTTGAGAATTCTGTAAAGTAGGAAATTTAGCCTAAAATGTTTGGTGTTCACTTATTACTAACAAGGTAATGGATATGCATGAATTTAAAAGTCAATAAATTAATAAAATGAATAAAATTATTGTATCTAAAACATAGATGAAAAGTTTATGAACATCTAATCTAGAACTTCTCAGAATCAAATGCTCTAGATTAAGTGAAGCACCATCTCTTTTTTTTTTTTCTTTTTCTTTTATATCACCAAGTGAAACTAAATTCCTTGGCAAATGAACAAAAGTTCTAAAAAGTGCTTCCAATTTAACGTGAGTTAATAGTTAGTATACAGGGCAGCGCTGCATCTCCATGTTCGAATGAAAGGTGTACAGAGATAAATGTTAGCAGGCCATGATTTCCTTTTCCTTAATCATAGCTTTTAGCCTAGAAACCAAATTCTCTTCTGTTGAGATTTCTTACTGCAAACTAACAAGACTCTTTTATTCTAAAACTATTAAAGAAGGAAAGAAGCAATAGGCTTAGAATAAATAAGAAGACATCAGTAGAGGCCTTCATGAGTAGATACTGGAAACAGGCCTTACTCATTTTTTATTAAGCATGAAACAAGGCTGGTGGGCTTCTTTGGATGTAAATTATTAGTGCAATGGAATATACTGTTTGAGATATTACTTCAAAACAATAAAATTTTTAAAAAGACACCTCTGAATTTAAACCTTTAAATTATACATAATTTATGTAAATGAAGGAACTAAACACTACAGAAAGTTTTACCCATCTAATTCACCTGAGGGGTGAGGATCATTGAGTAAGTTCAAATGAAAAGTGTTTTATGGCACCTCATTTAGGCCTGGAGGAAGACTGCTGAGGATGACCATTCTCCCTGCCACCAATCTCCAATGCACGTCACTCAGGCTGCTGAAATGCTTTTCAGAGCCACGTGCACATAAAAAGTATCAGAATCTACACACACACACACACACACACACACACACACACACAATGATGTATAACGTACGGATCTGCATCCATTGTTAACAATGGATATGAATATAAAATAATGTGCAATGAAAAATGATTGTGATTAAAAATCCTCCCCTCATGAGAGACTAAGTTCCAGAAAGAAAGAAATTATGTTTCTCCATTCTCAGACTCCACAAAAAATGCTTGTGTAAAGTAGATGCTCAGTAAACAAGTTTAATGAATAAAGTATGTTTGCATCCCTTCAACACATATTCTGGAATAAATATTAATGGTAAATACATTAGAACATTTCCAAACAACTGAAAAAAATCAGATTGTTTTTTGGTAGCATTTTCTCATGCAACTAATATTAAACCCAAAGGACATGATAAGTTCACCTGAGAGCCAGTCCATCTAAATTTGTTTCATCTCTTGTTTAGTTTCTCTTGAAGAGGTTAGAGAAAATAATCCACAATCGTTTTACCAAAATGAGCATTAGTTTCTAATAGCAATGTACCTTTGCACTGTACAGGGTCCACATGCCTTTCCAATAAAATTCAGTCCTTTTCAGATTTTAAATTCGTATTTTGGTTCTACATATATAGAGCCTGCAACCCAAAAGCAAGGAAAGTAGTCGACTTCACCCGGGCTTGGGAAAACCATGAGGTCGCACAGCTGGTGATTCCTTGAAACAATGCAGAGCCCTGACCCTGCACTGACCCTCCAGGTCAGGCTTGAGAGGACAGCAGGAGGACACCAGCCCCCACCCCAACTGTGGTGGGCCCACGCCCTGCTGAGGAGGTAACAAGTAGCCACGGCCTGAAAGAACAGCAGCTCAGTCAGACACCAGAAGCAAAGGATGCAGGCACGTGTCAGGCAGAGACAGCAGGAGCAGCGCAAGCCTGGGGGGTGTGGGGGGCGCGCGTGTGCACTGAGAACTAGAAGAACTGTGCTGGCATGGGTGAGGCACCAGGCGGGATGGACATAGCTGTGCCTGGAGAAGTAGGCACCCAAGGATGGTACAGGGCACACGCATAAGACCACGGGGGCCTGAAAGGGTGAGACAGGGCTGCCGGGATCCAAGGGAAGATCTGGATACCTCTCCCTTCCTCCCTGGAACCTGAAGTTCAGCAGAAAGATCACAGCTCCCATTGCAGCTTCCTAACTCATCAGATGGAATGTGCTATGGTGACACTGTTCCGGGTGGGGAGTGAATACAGCATCATTATTTTGTCAGCTGAATCATCGAATCAGGTTGATCTAGCACTGTCTACATAAAATAGCATGAAAAGCAGAATGCACAATAGCTTCCACGAGAGATGACAACCCAGGAATGAACTTCCACGGGGGTTAGCTGGGCTCCCCTCAATAAAGTACTTAGCGGTTTGCCTATGGCTTCGAGACTGATGTTGGATCCTTCACATGGGCTTTCATGACACTATGTGCCCACTTCTCTGCAACCACACTTTTCCTTCCATTTCTGTGATTTTTCTTTTTAACTTGTGTCCTTCCCCTGCTAGATCTAAGATTTTGGAAGGAAGAGTACATTTCTACTTTTGCTCCTCTGGGTGACCCAGTTCCTAGTCTGGGGTTTGATCCTTGGTGGCAACAGCAGCAGCTGATGGGATGCACGGAGTTCTCTTCCAGGCCTTCCAGGAGCATTGCACCCTGCAGCTCACGGTGCACCCCAGGACTGCAAGGCCCCACAGGACCCCTAACTCAGTTTCCCACCTGACCTGGAGGTACCCCCAAGGACCCTGCACACAGATCCCCTCTGCACCCCAACAAGTGTGACACAGAGCCCCACAGGTCTGTGGCACAAACTGAAGGTGTAGCCAGGAGATTAACATGAATCTTCTTAAAAGTGAAAAATGTATTTCCAAAAGCCAACAGTGAAACTGACAAAAAACACAAACCTAGGATCAAAAATGCCACATACCATTTTATTTCACTATCTACCTTAATGTTAAATTATCAAACAAAAGTAAATTTTACCTGAGACACAAACTGCTTAACAGGCTGATGACATTAGAAAATTACTTGTATTATTATGGAAAATGTAATATAATTGTTAAAAAAACAAAAGTAGATATCCTGAACTAGTCCATGTCTTTTAAACTTCTACATTCAAGTGCTTTCCCCCTAAGAATATGCTTAACACATATTAAGAGTTTTAACTGAAAAAAAATTCTTTAAGGTGAGTTAAGATATTTGTAAACTTTAAAAAGTAGTTCATAAACTTTAATATAACATTAATTTCATCATACAAAGGTGATTTTAAAATTTAATATAAATATAGAGAGGAAAACGTTTTTCTTAAGGATCAAAAATTAAAAAAAAGAAATCCTCTCATGCAAGCACGTAGGAACAAAAATAAAAAAATAAAAAGCAGAGGTACGGGAAACATTCAAGCTGTCACCCACCTAATAAAGTACCAAGCTCCTCGGGGGCAGTCAGAGTCTACAAGTGCATAGCTAAACCAGCTGGGGTTCAAACATCCCAGTTTCTCTACTTCAAAAATTGACCTTTATCTCAAACCACAATGAGAATCTTAATTGTTCTGGTGGGAAGTTCTTCAAGTTTAATGGATATAGAAAGAGTCTACATTCCTCACCAAGACTTCTCAGACCCAACCCTCTGTCTGACCTAAGATGTTTTGAATGTCTTACACAGTTACTGCTTTCCTGGCACTTTGATGACTCATAAGTATTTTTAGGATCACAAATCTACCATAACCATCCTCCTGTTTGCCAGTACTCCCAAGTATAACTGAAATACATACATGCTTCTATCACCGATAGAATTAAATTAACTTCCTCTACTACAAACACTTTTCTCCACCAAGAAAGCATACTGAAACAGATTGTAAGAAGGTGCTGAACCCTATGAGCAGAACATCAAACAAGAATTATTTCTGCCAATAACAGCAAAGAGGCTACCTACAGAATTCAGTGTTCCATCCTTACCAGCACCTTACAATGTGATGTACACATTTAAACATCTCACTGGTCAGAACCAAATAAATCACTGAATTATTATACTTTCAAAAAAAAAATGGATACCTGTTGTTTAATTTCATTCTGAAAGCATTTTGAGTCCACCCTTTTCTTTCTCAGTGAATTCAAAAGTTACCTGTCTAATTTAAAACAAATAACTATGCTAACAAACAAAAAAAAATTAAAAAGTCTGTTTTTGCAAAAGCTACCTGTCTAATTTAAAACAAATAACGATACTAACAAAAAAATTTAAAAAGTCTGTCTTTGCAAACAGAAACAAAAAAGAAAAAGAAAAAGAAACAAGTCCAGAAGCAAGGAGGGGACTAGGGAGAATTAGGGTTCCAAAGCAAGAAGAATCCATAAATAAGTGGTTGGAAAACCCAAAACTTACAATCAATCCAAACTCACAAGTAGACAGTCAAATGCCAAAGCAGACAAGCATATTAATGGTACATCTCTGTGACCCCAATTCTTGTCCAGGTGCACTATTAGGAGATTCTGAGACAGTGTTGCGGCTCATATCTAGAGGTCTGCTCAAAGCCTCATAGGTGGGGCTTTTACAGAGGTGGCTGGATCTAGAGTGTGTGACGCTGAGATTGATTCATGGTGCAGTGCTAGGATCAAGGGTACTAGAATAAAGGGTGTGAGTGCTATGCACCCTGAGTAGTTCAGATACGATAAAAGGCGCAGAAAGATGCTGTTAAGGTCCCTTTCTGGTTTTACTGTCTTTACCTGCAATGAATCATTTCTCCTCTGTGATGCCTCTCAGCCAAGTGACACTTGGCCTTAGAGCCAGAAACTATAGGCTGAAACCTCTACAAACTATAGGCCAAATAAACCTTTCCTCCCTTAACCTGCAGGCATTGGGTATTTTGTTTCAGCAATGAGAAAAATAAGACACATAGTAAAGCTGCTGTAGGTTGTCCGCTGAAGAGGAAAGCAGGAAGAAAATATAATACAGAAGGTTAGACTAAAGAGGTCTGAGGCACAAGGAGGCTACAATGACTGCTTTGGGGTAGCTGCTGAAACACAGAAGCTTCCAGTGTTCATTTTCTTCTAAAGCTCGGCGTGTGCTTCTGTTCAGAGATCCAGGAGACCAAATGTGTTTAAGATCGAGAGATCAGGATCAAAGTGATGATTACAACTGTGAGTGCTCTGACAACTTTTGGCCCTTGATAGTTTATGTACACAACAGAGTTCTCTTCTCTCCAGACTACATCACTATACTACACCAAAGGAACCACATGTTCCAGCAGCAGCTACTGAGAATTACCAGATTACATAAATTAATGGGGCATGGTACTTTCCAATGAATAACTGTATAGCTAAACAATGAGTGCCTTATGTTTCTACATTTCTACTCAGTGAGTTGCTAGAGTTATTAACTTGGTCAGATCCAGGAGATAGGCCATGACATGCTAGATAGACAGTTTCATTTGTTCTCTTCTTTAATCAAATTTCTGTTTGTACTGATCTTTAAGGTTAAAATCTGGGATCCTGGAGGTCAGATACAACAATGGTTAAAAAAAAAGAGGAACTAAGATTTGGATAAGACAAAGATGCAGAAGGATAAAAAAAACAGATATTACAATGTTTGGTGAACAGATCAAGTTGTTTTGGTATGTAAAAACACAAAATTCGATAACATTCAAAAAATACATCTAAGGATTTTTAAAACACCTGAGGATGGAACTACTGTGATCCAATCTTAGAAGGATTCAAACCAACTGGAACTAATATGCTTAGAAGAAATGAGAAACAGGCTCTGCTCTAAAGAACAGAAATGGCAACTTGAAAACAACCCTATGAAATACAAGCCACTGTCTACTGGTGGAATCTACTTCACCTATAAATCTTTATTTATAAATGAAAAAAATGACTTAGCCCCGAATGCAGGGCTCAACCGTATCAGTCTCAAAATGGAGGATTCGACTCTAACTAAAAGAGCTGGTTCCAGGGACCAGACTGTCAATCACAGAACTCCACCCATCAGCCGTCTCATGGGCTGGCGAGTGAGTCGCTCGGATACAACAGCACAGGAGCAGAGCAATATTTTCACATAAAAACAACTGAGGTTCATGTTTAACTGTGCAAAGTGGAGTTCACGGTCATCACTCTTTTACATTCTAGTGTGCACTATCAGACTGAAATTGCAAGGCACCGCATCAATTCAGGTGGTCTCATTTTGCTATTCTGTCTTCAGAGTGCTTCTTTCTTGGACCCCAAATACATTCTTGCAGCTGGGCATGCAGGTTAGGGTAGAGTGCTCATCTGGGATGTGTGAGGCTCTAATTTCAGTCTCTAGCATGTGTGCATACATACGTACGCATACACACAAACACACACTCATAAGGGAGCTCTCAGACAGGTTAGGCTGTTCAGATGTGAAAATGCTTCATGTTGAAATTCTTAAATAAAGAATTATGAGAAATACCCTTAGACTGCATGAATGTTCACAGAGAGCCTCTAGCTCACAAATGATTTATTTACTACCCACTGCAAAAAGCACTGTCAGATGTAGAATGGGGATAGACTAGTAATTAAAGTCATGACCTTAATCGGTTACTTTTTTAATGTTATTTTTAAAATCTAATTAAGACACAAACACACTTATGTGACATGACCTGGAAACTACTTTTTAAAAATCTACTCATCTACATCTGGAAACTCACATGCTCTTAGTTGAACACCCAAGCTCTGAGGAGAAGTAGGAAAGGTCAAGTTCTGGGGAGACAAGCATCAGAGAAGAGAAACCAAGTTTAATTATTTCCTGGGATTGAAACTGCTGGTTTAATGTAAAATCCAGTGAAAACAGATCTCCCCACCATGTGGCACATGGGCACAGAACCCCAGGGTTTCCATGCGGCCCTGTGAGTCCCTAAGGACAACACTGTGCGGTGAAAGCTGGTCCTCATCTCCTGAACAAGGCGTCCTTGTCCCCAGCAAGGGGGCAGCAGCCGGGTGCTGGAACAGGTCTGGGTGAAAGTGACCTCAGGAGTGGGTGGGGTCCACAGCAGTGGCTGGAAACCAAGACTGCTTCCGAACTCAGAAACTGGGCCGGAACTCTCTCTGCAGCCCACCTCTCACAGCCTGTGACTATGCAGCGTGCTCCTGCTGCCCAGTAGATCCAGGCAGCTCCCTAACTTCGGTCCACACCATACACAGCCCACACTTGTGCCCATATACACGCACCTTCAACATACATCCTCACAACTTCTCCCATCAGCACAAGTCAGGGTGTAGAAGACACTGCCCACTCTGAACCATGTGAAGAAGTTCCGGGCTGAGAAACAGTACATAAGGACACCATGGGGCTGTGGTTAAGACTTCCTGGCCAGGAGTCAGACATCCTAAGTTCAAATCCTGGTTCTTCCCTACCTGTCTGTGTGCTTTTGGGTGGTCATTTAATATTTCTGACCCTCACTTTGTGCATCTCTAACTCCCGAACCAAGGTCTCACTAACATGCTTTCCAACTCAGACTGTTAATTCTTGAAAGAAACTAAATGAGGAGACAGAATAGTTTTGAATTATATGATAAGCCCGGGTATTTTTATATGACCAAATGCACTTTTCCTCAGGATGACTGAGATCGTAAAGCCTAACGAGCAGTACACTGGATTCTCTACCTCAAAGGTGAGATCACCCCATTTTCCAAATATGAGTAACACTAGAAATTAGGAGAGGAATATATCAGTTAATGTGTCTTTAAAATACTTTGGGGGCCAAAGTGTCTTTTTTGACTATGCTTCCTATGTGTGTTTCTTAACTCTTCCACAGAAAAGTCACGCTTGCACCAACTTTCACCAATATGCACATCTTTATTCTCTACCAATGTCCACACCTTAGCACACAAAAATAATTCAATCTCCACATTTCTAATGGGCACACTTCATCCATTTCTGTACCGTTAATAAAAGTTAATGGGGAGGCTACATAATTAACATCTTCAACCTGTGAGTTGAACCCCAAACGACACATGAAGAAGTCACCATACGGAGTTTTCCACTGACAGCATACTCAATCTGGTTTTAACCAAGTCTATGGGATAACAGGAAGTAGGAAATAACTTCCAAGCCATCAAGCTAATAAGCAGTGACTTAAACACAGTAAGACCAGAAAAGATGTGAGAATGCACATCACAGAAGTTCACAGGGCTGTGGTGAGAACAGAGCGAGCCCCGTCACTGCACGGGCCTCACACCTGCTATAATCTAGAAGACTTCATCATTCTTAATAGCTTTTCCTTGAAACTGTGGCACACGGCATTGTTAATACGGAATCTCACCCAGGTCCCACAGCGCAGCCCCAGCTCCATTCTGTCTGCATCAAAGTTCCTGCGTGGGCAATGCCAGAGATGCCCAGTACCCGGCTCTAGAGAAACCACATTAAAGCAGATTGTTTAAAGTCATGTCCATGCTGTGTCAGAATTTGTATGTGTCACTGATAAAAGAGAAAACTTAACTCTGCTATGAAATTGAGCAATCATATCCCTCAGTTGCATACATTTAAAACAAAACTAGAGAAATTTAATAAGATTGGAGAAGAGTTTCTCCATACTCCTTTGAATGGATTTTAACAAATGACTTCTCATCACCTCTTTCAAAGAGAAAGAGTTGCAAACTGATTACACAGAAGAAGGAAGGCAACTGCCCAGCACAGTGTCCAGCCCTGACCCGTCACCACCGACCCTCCGCTGCCCCACGGCACTTGCCCTCAGGCTGAACCCCTGTCCACCTCTTGGACGTGCCAGCTCTTCACACCAGTCAGGCTCCTAGGTGGCACTGGTGCATTTGCAATCCTCCAGAATAAAATACCTAGCACTGACAGCTGATTTTCATCATTTCATCCCTGCAGAGTACAAATAAGAAGTCCGCCCATCACTCTGTGCCATGCACTTCAGCACCAGTTTGTTTAATGCAATACACTACCACAGCCTAGAATTTTTATGATTGACATTCCGCAAAAATCTGAAATATATCGGTTACCCTCCAAAATCCCTGCTGCCTCCCTAAAGCGAGCTGTCCTCAGACCTGCTCTGAAGTATCCCAGAAGCTTCTAGTCTGTGCTTCCCTACTGAAGCCAGTTCATCCGTAGACAACTTATCTTTTCAAAACAGTGGGCCAACAGGTCCTCTAAAACATACACTGATTCCATCAATTTTCTGTGACAGTATTTCCTAAAGTGCATTTTGTTGCCACAAACAAAACAAAACAAAGAAAAAACACCTATGGTCAGCTGGGTTTGAGAGTCTGCTTGCTGGAGCCCATTCTTGAAATGTCACCAGGTACATCAGCATATTAAAATCCCTGAAGGCTTGAGGTGCAGCAATCTGCCTATCTCTCTTTAACTTAGCACATTCCACACTTATTTGAAAAAGGGACCCTTCTTCTCAGGGAACATGCAAGGAGGAACAAATTGGAAAACATTGTTACTATGTTTAACTCCAAATGTTTGGCTAGTTTTCCATTTCTCCACCCTCCTGCCCTCTTGTAGTCACCACCTGACCCTATTTCCCACCTCTTGCCCTCACCTGTGGTCTCAGTGTCTTAAACACAGTTTATCACTCCCCCAGCCCAGTGCCTCACACACCCGTTTGCCCTCTGCTTCTCTGTTCTGCAGTTAAATTCCACAACTCTTCAGAGTCTGGTCAAGTCGCATTGGTCCCTAACACTTTGGCAACTGCTTCATCCTCCACAGACCTCTCCCACTCTGGTTAGAGCACAGACTCCATAAAGAAGCACTGCGCCTTCCACGCCTGTGCATCCCTCACATGCAGCAAGAAGAGTGTGTGCAGGGTCACACCACTGATCGGCTGACACACACCTGGGCAGTGAGAGTGAGGTGTCAACTACCAGTGCTTGCCTGTCGTTATGTTGTCAGGAAAATCACAAGAAACACGTGGGCAACCCAAAGTGACTCAAAAACAGAGCTTTAGGCTACTTGTGCCTGGGAGAACAAGAGGTACAGCAAGAGCACTAGAAGGATTTTCAAAGAGAAGAAGCAAGACATCTATTCTCTGGTCAGGAGATAATCCAGTCCTAAATGATTAGAAATAAATTACAACTTACTGGGATTAGAGTTAAAATATTTTAGTCTGACTTAATAAAAAATAAGAAAATTACCTCCATATATCACCTGAGTATAAAACATCTACAAATTAAATCAGTCTGTGATTCATCTTGTATGCTTTACAATACAGTCAGGAAACCAGAAACTATAGTAGGAATTCTAACAGCTTCTGTACAAAGGTACAGGAGCTTGGTTTGGGGGTTAGAGGGCTCATGGGGCCAACAATAGCGTGGAAGTGATGAGATCTAAGCAACAGCAATAGTCTCACTAGGATCTCTTGAGTGCTGCCATACGTGTGTGTGCACACACATGTGACTTGACTATGCAATGTCAAAAGACGTGCAAAATCACTCCTTTGTCTCCCAGAAGTTTACAGTGAGGTGAGTGAGATTCACATCTCCAAGAAGGGCTGGAGACCAGCAGTGCTTCTCTTCAAATCCCCAAAGGGTGCATCAGGTCTCAGGCCTGCAGATGGACGGAACGATACCAATTCGGCTTCTTCTACCATTAGCATCCCATAGCCCTGAACAGCCCAGAAGTCTTGTAAAACACCATGATCCGAAAAGACCTGGAGACCATGTGTATTCATCTTCTGAATTAAATTCCTTCCTTACATTAGTCTTGCTACAATTAAAGATGATACAATCAGGGTTTGGACAGTGTAACTGGTATGAAATAAATGGAAATTCTCTTCAGAAAAAGTCATCTGCACCCCAAAACATTAGATGAGTTCTCATCTGTTTAATGTTTAAAGATGTATGTACTATCTCTCTTACCCAACAGTACATGTATAACATTCCACACAGTTCCTCCAACTGCACAGGGCAGGGGTTTTGGCTTCACCATTTCTGCTATCTACTGCACACATAAGACCAACTCTGTCAACGTTATTTACTTAAAAAAGACAGGTGCTGCTTGGTCACCTTTTTGCTTTGCAATTACCAAGCTGCCCCTTTTCCTGAGGGCATTAATGATGCAGATCTGGACCTTCAGTAGCTCCACACAGACAAAATTTTCAGAATTCTATTTACTGGAAGTTAATACATTTTCTTCTGTCTGCCCCTCACTAGTAGCTACTCTTTGTAATTCAAACATAAGATGATATATCCTGTAGGTATCAGTCAGTGATTCCTAAGTGTTAAACAACATTTAACAGGAAATAAATCTAAATTACTGCTTTAGGGGTCTTAAAATACGTTGAATCAAAATACTTTTACAAATCATGTCTGGGCTTAAAAAATATAAGAAATTAGAGTAAGATGCTGGAAAATTTTCATCCATTGCAATGGGAAAGATGAATGTTCTTTACTTTTTTTGATTTGTGTTTTTCTGTCTGTTTTTAGTCCATTGGCTCCTTATGAAATACCAAAGTGAAACAGAAACAAAAGAGTAAAGACAGAATCTAAGGAGTTATGATTTGTGAGAGGGCAAATACTAATATTTTAATTCCATGGTATATTCACTTCAGTTCTCAGAACTAATTGGCTTTTAAGAATATGACCAAAAGTAACTTTCAATTTTGCTTTGTACACCGACTTTTTTTTCTTTGCAGTACTAGGGATCAAAGCCAGGGTCTCACACATGCTAGACAAGCACTCTACCACTAAGATGCATCTCAGCAATTTTTATCTTTTCATCTTGACATTGGATCTTGCTAAATGACTGAGGATGGCCTAAAACTTACAATCCTCCTGCCCCAGCCTCCCAGGGAGCTGGGATTACAGTGTACCATCACACCTGGGTCAAATAGATTTTGAAAATATTTACATGGATTGGTTTTATTTTCAAAGTAGGACAGAAGATTGAGTGCATTATTGCATTATCAGCCTTCCCTGTTTAGTTTTATAATGTATGTCATGTTTTAAGAGGACGAAGCTTAATTACCACAAAAGAAAATAAATTTAGTATTTTTCTATTATATCACATTATGGAGATGGTTTCATTAATGCATGTGGAACATAATACAAAACATTAACAAACTAACTTACTAGTTTTCTGGCAATCTCAGTGCTAAAATACAATGGAATAGCCTTTTAACTTTGATTCTGGATGGCTATAGATCAATTCTGAGATGCTACAACAGATGTCAAAGTCACGATTTACTGAACTTGTTATTTAATGTGCACCCTCTGTGATATTTTATATCAGTTTTTAAAAAAAGAGTCCTCACAACTTGAAAGCCCATGAGATTTCTGATATAAATTAGTCCAAACTTTCTCTGAATAGATTAAGAAACAGTCCCCTAAATAACTTAAGTACCTTAGCCAAGGTCACATGGTTAGTAAGGTGTAGTGAGAAAGCCAGGGATTACAGGTGGGACAGACTCGAACCAAAGCCCGAGCTCTGCTTCCTCCTGTGTCGTTCTGAATGCACAACTGTGTCCTTCAATGCCTGAATTTCTGGATCTGTAAAAAGGACTGAGAAGTGAATATTTCATAAGTTCCTGTAGCAAACAAATTTAATAGAATATTACAATACATAAAAAGGTGGGAAACATGCGTGACCTTCTAAATCATCAAAGAAACAGCCACACATAAAACAGAGTTCTTGCCTTCTTGCCTACAGGTGAGCAACACTACAGTATCCTTATTTAACTTGCTGGAGGCTTTTGATTCAAAACACATATTTTTCCCATTGCGTTTGAAACTTGACCCAATTACCTGAGGCTCATAAATTCAAAAGTGTACCTTTTGCCACCTAAATATTAAAATAGCAAAATCAGTTCAATAGAAGTGACTTTTAGAAAGCTTTTCATTCTACTCATTGTCCTCAGCCTTTTTTCCCTGAGTGAAGTTAATTTGTTTCCAAATGCAACATTCTTCTCAGGGTTCGTACAGTGGATTGCTAACATTTTTATTAAAGGAAAATAAAAAATGTTTAAAGGCAAGTAAAATGTCTCAGCTGTGGCAACCAACAAGCTTTCGCCTGAACAATTAGTTTGGTATAATGATTAAAAGAATAAATAAAACAAAACAAAAACGCTGTTCCTTCCTTCAAGGAAAACGTATCTTTACAGACTATAAATCTGATTGTGTTAAGAGAAAACGAACTTCTATTTAAGCCAAAGAAAATTTCCACATCACAGTTATTTAAATTCTTCATTACATATTAACTCATGAAAAAGTGGCAATGATTTCAGCTTCATAGTGTCATAAAACTATACATACATGGAAACAAGAATTCAAGGGCCAGAAGAAAAGGGTTGGCAGGTGGAGAAAACCCTTTAACATGTTCACAATAGTCTGTGGTTCTTATCTCAGTGCCAACAGCTTGAACCACTGGTAGTACATGCATGACTGTCCTGTCAGGTGGTCTTTTATTGATTTGATTAATAAAACTACCAATAAAAGTGATCAGATCTATCTGTACCACCAGTGATGAAAGTCATATATGTATTACCAGCAGGTCAAGCTGATGGGAATAAGTTAAAAGTTCATTTATCAGAAAAGGAAACTATATGTGTGCTTCTCTATTTTCTACCAAAGCTAAATAATTTCTTTCATTATAATATGGTACCTACATAGGAAGGGCTATAAACACTTTTTGTTTATATTGTGCTACCAAGAAAATACAACCCTAAAAATTTTCTTCTGTATAAAAATATGGCTAAAACACAGTTAAAAGTATCTAAATGGAAACATCTGCATAAAACACACAGGACAAGCACCCAGTTGGACACTGCAATGACCAACATTTTGGAAAGCATCACCATGACACCACACCTCTGCAAGCTATGACCCCTTGTGAAAGGTCCTGGATAGTGGTACCTCAGTTCATGAACTTGATTCTCTCTGATGCTGGTTGCAAACCAAACTGTTCAAGAACCCACCGAATCAAATTTCCCCATAAGGTCAACACAGAACCTAACCACTGAATTTGATTAGGTTTTCATCCATCTTGGTGTGCAACCAGAATGGTGGAGAGAATTGTGTTTATGAACCGAGGCACCACCAAATTGGTTAATTATGGAGATTACCTGCTACTCTTCCACAAGTGGAGAACAAAAGTGTTCCAGGGATTAATAGCAACATCACATTCCAGATGAATAAAGACACACAATATCAAATTGTCACTACGGTCAAAGTATATTATAACCTCTCTTTCTTTCCTGAGTTCAGATATGAAGTATGTATTACTTTGAGCCAGGAGTAAGAGACTACCAATTCCAAAGTGAAACAGCATCTCAAGTTGCACGCATAAGCAAGTTTGTACACAAACACCACAGTCTGTCATGGCAACAAGAGTCCCCAAGGGTGCACACCCAACATCCCCTCCACCAAAGCTCACATGGGCTTCCCTCCAGAAGCTCCCAGCCAGACTGTGCGCAGCAGAGCCCACTCAGGTAGGTCACCCCATCAGCAATCCCACTGTTCGAAGGAAAACAAGGTTTAGGGCAGAATACGTCTAAGGAGAAAAGGAATACTATCCCTGATTTCCAGATGAGGAGCCAGGTTTAAAGAGCTGTCCACTTACACAATGATAATCAGTAATGGGCAGCAGAATACAGACACTAACTCTAGTAGGATTCCAAGCTCAGATCCTTAACCAAGTGCCACACCATCTCCACCCTACCAGTCCATGAAGACACAGTGAACAAGTTTGATTCTTCACCATGGTCTCGAAGGAACTCTCACAAACATGACTTATTTCTTGGTTTGTCATATGACTACACACAGACCTTAGTAGAGTTATAAACCGAAAATTACTAAAGGAACACAAACATCAATGTGATTAAAATAACATTGCTTATTACCATTTTTTTTTTTCTGATTTACTTTTCTTCCCACAGCTGGTAATAATTCAACCATGAGAGTAAGGCATACTACTTTTAAACAGACAGAAGCAAAGGTCTTGGGGAAAGTCCCTGTACCCACATTTGTAACTCTGGCCATTGGTATTAAAACTATATGCGTCTATACCAAAAAAAAAAAAAAAAAAAACAAGATTGATGCACAAAAGTTTGGGGTTTTCCCAGTCTCTGAAGACCACATACTGAGTCATATGTAGGTCTGCATGTAATTTTGTTTTGTAGATATCTGAAAGTACAAAGCAAATCATCCACAGTATTAACTTTTCTTTTTACCTTTGCAACCTGGTTCTGAAGCTCAGCCCCATGCTTCCTTTCCCTCATTCAGAGCCATTCTAAACTTCACTTGCTGCCGGGAGCTGCCGTCTTACATGACAGGGGTCCTCCCACACCTAAGATCTGCAGAGCTGAGCTGGGGCACGGGGTAGGATCCAGACTGCTCGCCAGGTGCTGATGCAGGGTTTGCAGCCTGCAAAGACACAAGTTTCCCTGGCAGACAGAAAAGTGCTCACTGAAAATGTGACAGAGGGCAGACTTCAAAAGCAGCCAGGAATAAGCAAGCCTAATCCTCTTTCTGACAACAGGACCCTGGTTTTGTTCCTACTCAATTCTGACACCAATTTTGTTCAGAAATCTCTCACGCCCCATTGTCCAGGAAACATAAGAATCAGTGTTTTTAACCAAAACTGATCTCTCCTCCCATCCCACTTAAATTTAAAGCTTGAGAAAAGCATACTCGTAACTAGTACAGGGGAACGTCACTTTTTAACCTGCTAAGGTTTTGGCTAATCCAACCAACCATCAATATACTTCCCTAAGATTCCTAGCTAGACATTGCTCAGTTTTGACCAAACACAAAAGAAACAATGTTGCAGACATGTGAATAGCAGAAGAAAACAAAACAAAAACATACTGAAATTACTCATGAAAATACTTTGCATATTTTTATTTAATGAATCTGTAATGTTGGTTGCAGCTTGTATAAGATGGAAATCATACACAGACTCCAACAGGAAAGATACCAAAGTTTCCTGTCACCAAGATGCCAAGATGCTAGCAACTGCCCCAGGGTTCTCCTGCTTAGTGCAGAATGAAATCACAAACAGGCCAACTGCATGAACAGCCCTGGGTTTTTGAATCCAGCACCTAGTAGCTCTTGGGGTAGCAGCTGCCAGCTGGAGTCAGCAGCTACAGGTGACGTCAGGAACTCTTCCAGCACTGGAGATGGCAGCTCCCAGCAATTCAGCTGGAAGCCATCTTCAAGGTTACCAGCCCAGCTACTGGTCACTTGCGGCCCTAGTGACCTCTGGTGCTACCACCACTTAGTGTAAAGCTCAGAGTATTCTGCTTGAGACAGAAATCACAACTAAAGATATGCCATGCGAAACAGACTTTATGGGAATTTATGCTGTAGCTAGAAGGGCAAGTGTGCACAGAATGGCCTGCCGAGGGCGTAGGAGAAGCTGCTCGAATAAAAGAAAAAGGCAGGGAGGGCTGTGAGTGTCCGCTTTCTCTTTAGTCACAGCTAGGGGAAAGCTCCTTGCAGACCTGACTGAGGATAGCTACTGAGCTGTGGATGACAAGAGGAGCCACCAGGGATGGATCTGCAACCACACCTTGCTGCAGCCCAAGCAAAGCCTCCCAAGAGAGGGAGCCTGACCCAGCCATGGTGGCTGTGAGATGTCTGGGGAGGCCTCAGGAGAAGAATAAATAAGTAGCCCCTCTCGGGACTGTGAGGTCCTGCTCTTTGTCTCAGGTACTCAAATTGAAATACAATTATGCCCAATGGCACGGCTTCCATGACCATGACCACAAAATAACCATTCCTGCTATATTACTTTTAGGCACATTTTTACCAATTACATATGTGAAAGGCAGATGGTGAACATCAACCCTCCCTCTACCACCTGCTCTTTGTATAGCTCCTTAAACTCACAGCCGGGCGTGGTGGCGCAGGCCTTCAATCCCAGCACTCGGGAGGCTGAGGCAGGAGGACTGTTGTGAGTTTGAGACCAGCATGGGCTACAAAGTGAGCTCAAGGTCAGCCTGAACTGCATAGTGAGACCCTGTCTCAAAAAATAGGGCCTGGGATTTAGCTCAGCGGTATAAGCGTCTGCCTGGTAGGTGCGAGGTTGTGAGTTCGATCCCCAGTATCAAAAAAAAACAAAAAACAAAAAAACCAGCATGAATCAATGATTAATGAAAGGCAATCATACTGTTGAAACCAAGGAAAAAGTCCTTTTCTTTCAACTGTCTCAACATTTGTACACTTTCGCCAAGCACTTTCAAAGTAAATAACTTATCTATGATCTACAAGCCTGTTTCAATTTCATTTTATTTGTTACAACCTAAATAAAAGCATTCATTTCCATAGTATCCTATGGACGTATTCAGGATAATAAAAACAAGAAAATAAATTAACACATGTGAAAAAGAAAGGACATTAAAAATAAACTGCATTGACTCTGGGAGGACACATAATGAGAAATACATTCTTACTGGGTTTGTTTCCGTCTGCATTAGATACCATAAAGGATATTAGCAAAGAAAAACCTCTGTAGCATGCTGGCTTTGTGGTCAATCATAGCAAAAAGGAGACCTAGAATTGTATTTTGAACCACGATAGAACCTTCATCTTATAATTTTAAAAAATATTGTACTGGCCAATTCAAAAGTTTAACCATTTTATAATGGTCAGCAAACATCATGAATTTGTGATCAATCAGAGGCAATCCTTTATTTTAAAACTATTCGTGAACATAATAAATGTCATTCATGACAACATGTATTAGAAAATATTGAAAATTTGACCCTTTTTTAGAAAATCACTTAAATATATATATATGCATTATAAATAATTAGCACTTGAGACTCAACTCTATGGGCTAGATACATAAATCCAGCAAACAGCAGCAGCAAACCTTTCCACAATGCTTACTAGATGCCAGAATAGCTCTAACTACTTCAGATCTGTTAACTCTTCAGTCCTGAAACCAGGCTAGCCAAGGTTGCCTACATGACTCATAGGGACCCATGCAAAATGAAGTGCAAGGTTCCTATAAAAACTGCAGGAGAGAAGCTGTGTCTTTGTTTCACGTTTCTCCCTCAACCTGTTAAAAGTTCTCTGTAGGGAGAAGGCAGGTTTGCAAGGTGCTGGACCCTTTGCTGTTCTGGGCACATGGCACTGTACCCCTGGCTCATCTGTGTCCCCACCCCTCCCCAGCATGCAGGCACCAACCACAGGCAGGAGGAGGAATGGGCAGGAGAAGCAGCCCTAGAACCCTGCCGGACACTGCCTGCATCGCGACAAAGTGGATTCAAAACTAAATTTGTACCATCAAGTGGTGGGCACGTGAGACACCAAGCACAGGGCTGCACGTGGCATCAGGCGACTCGAAAGACAAATGCGACCACAGTCTCCATTTTACAGGAGAAATGAGCTTTGCCCACAGTCACCCAGCACGTAAGTGGCAGAGCAGCTTCCAAGCTCCATCGGGAAGCTGGAGTCTACATTCTTTATACTACACTAGAAGGGAACTGAAAGAAATGTATTTGTAATTTCTAATTATCTATCACTTCTTTGTGATTATCTATGGTCTATCAATGTTTAGAACCCACATATAAAATTATCTATTATAGACACATGAAAATACTAGAAAAAAATTCTGAACCTTTTTCATTTATGTGAATAAAAAATACACCAACATAGAAAAGCTGACTTTAATTTCAAGGACGTTAAGGTGGCCAGGCGAGGGGAGAAGATAACAAGCCTCAAGTAATGATGAACGTTCTCAAAGGTCAGATTCTCTAAGTCATATTTACACCAAGTACTGAGTCTCCAAGAGCTACAGCAGCATTCTACACAGGACACTTAGGTTTCTAGTAATGAAAATAATTGTCAATATTTGAAGCTCAAGGTATGATATTTGTCTGGAATATTTACATCCCTTTTCAGTATATCTTTCTTTTTTGGCTATCAATTCCTCTGAATTCCTCTGACTCCTAACACATAATACCATGATCATACAAAAAAAAAAAAAAAAAGGTGCTTTCTCTTAAATTTTCCCATCACTTACACAAGCACAGAATTCCAATGTCCTAATCAGTTCATTCATTTGTTCAATGAATGTTTACTCAACAAATCTGACTTTCTCTTTAGACTTTAAATTTCACGTTTACAGGTTACTTGATTACATTAACATGTTATGCTAGCACGTCAATAAGAGCTTGCTCCATCACCTTCCCCACACTGAGACTATTCTAGATTTTCCATGAACTCATTTTTGAAATGAATGCATATACAAAAACAAGAGGAAAAGGAGAGCCCCTCTCTCTCTCAGCGTCCACCTTAGAAAAACCAAAATCAGTTCCAGTTCCTCTGTGGGTATAGGGAAAAAAACACACCCTGGAAAATTACACAACATGGGCAGTATTATCTCTGTAGATACCCTTTTCCCCTTCCACCTCCAGTTCATAAGGGCTGGAATTGACTTCCATGCTAACAAAGCCTGCCCCTATTGTATCATACTCAGGCCAGGAAAGATCAGAGTAAAAGTCTGTCCCTCAAGACATACATCAGAGTGGCCTCACAGTGACTCCATCTCTTAAATTCCCAGTAGTTTGTTCTTCCAGCTACAATTTACAAACCAGTAGGCAACGCATTTACATATGTATCTGCCTTCAGCCCTGAAACCTGGAGATCAAGGGTGGGATCCATTAAGCATCATTCAGCAAAAGAACCTTGTACATTTGTACATAGTGAGCTCGTAATGAATAGTGAATTTTCAGACATAACTCAGGAGTTCACTTGAATTTATATACTTGGGCCACACATGAGATCAGCAAATAAAACATAGGGATTCGGTATCTAAGGAAAAATTACCATTTGTAAAAGATTGTCTTGCACCTTAAATTTTTAAAAAATTAAAGAGTTACTGATTTGGTGCTAGCTCTATCACTTTCTTCTACTCTGCAATGATAATTATTACCACAGCTAATGTTAATAATTCTTGGGAACTTCTTTATGAATAAATACAAATAATATAATTTGTATTTAAGAAGAAATGTATGCCTTCATTATTACAAAATTGAAACAGTATTCACTGACATCATAATTGATCAAGGAGAGAACACAGTGCAAATGGACTCTGAAAACCAACTCCACTTACTAAATTTAATAAGATAAAGCTCTTAAGTATTAGTTGGTTGTCCCCTCAGTTACTCTAAATACTAAATCTAGTGTCTCCCCCTTTTCAACTTTTGCTCCTGTAGCTTTGTCTAAAAATTGTTTCATTCAGTCACTCAACCAACATGTAATGATCTTAGCTTCATTATCTCTCTGAACTAAAAATTTCTTGAACACAAACTCTTAAGTCCAGTTAATCTTTTTACATAACACAGTCTTATGCAACTAAAGGGAACAAGTAGCACATGAGTGAATGAATCCTTTGCCATCTGGAACACTGTAAACATAAAAAGCACCAGTCCAGGACCAAGATGTAAAATGACACAGGGAAGTGAAAGACTTTTTCTTTGAGGAGTCAGAAACCTCCAAATTTCACGATTTGAAATCATTAAAATTGAAAATGCTGCCCTAGCAACTCTCAACTGTGTTTCTAACCAGGGCAGAGCTGGATAGTGGCCTCTAAAACCTCTTTAAAAACCTCCCAAGATTTGTTCCTTTTCATCTCTGATCAAAACATCCATCTGCTAGATGCAGCCTATGCCACTTGTGGGAAATGAGAGGCCTCACATCACACCACAACGTCCAGTAACCAACGATCCAAGGATCTTTAAATGTGTATTAATTCCTACAAATATCTGAGCCAGAATATCTGCAAAAGAGAAAAGGAGGGAGGGAGGGAGGGAGGCAGGAGGGAAGGAAGAGAAGGCCAGGGAGGAAGTGTGGCAGGTGGGGGCCGGAGGACAGGACAAGCACAGCCCGCAGGGTGGGTCAGAGGCCCCCACTGCAGGCTCACTCCCAGCTTCTCCAGACTTTGTCCCACGCCTCCCTCCTCCCCAATTCACTAGCTTTATTTCCTATTTCAACAGAAAACAAAGGCTCTTAACATTTTATTTTTTAAAAAAGAAAAACATTAAAAAGATAATGCTTCCATGCTGTATATGTTGCTTATAAGTAAAAGCTGCGGGGTTTTTTTTAAATTTTCCAGCTATTATGGTATTCAATTTTACAAGAACAGTGCTCCTACCACTTACTGGAGACCAAGCTGTCCACTAGGAGGACAATGACAGGGGTGGAAAATAAAGACACAAAACTCCTTTCCAATATTCTCCCTCAGTTTCAAATGTATAAGGATTGATCTGGTCCTTGGAATTAGCAATAAGACAATGCTAATATGTCATACCAACCAGAAACAACTGAATTCTGTAAGTATAAAAGCAGTCTATTATTTAAATGTCAATCCTCTGAAGGTGAAAGTGAAATGTTAAAAATTTAAAGATTAACTGAAATGTTGTTTCTATATCTTGTACTTCTGTCTGGGGCCACACTGATGACCATGCTCAGAAATGCACTGAAACATTACAAGCTTGTTTAGTTCACCCTTTTGCTTTGTTTCTGTAATTATCATGTTAACTTTACTTTCATACAGAAATTATTAAGTAAGCCTCAAATCTACTGCACGGCTTACCTTTTTGTTTCTCCATGTCCATTTTTAAAAGTTGTATAATGAATCATTTAAATCATTTTTCCTCTTTCATCTGTACCCTGGTCACTGGATGACCAACATTATTAGGAATTACCAAATATCTAATAATTTATGTTCTTTCTTGCCTTTAGATGCAGTACTGATCAACATCAAAATTTTTAAGAAAAACTTTTATGACAAAATGTAACAATGCTAATAGCACATTACAAATACAGTATTGCAATATTACTGCAATACAGTCAGAGCCCATAAAGTTGATTTTTTCTGAAATCATCTAATGTCAGAAGAGATTCATACCAGCCAGGAAAAATGATGCTATCTTTCAGGTTATAATATTAAAGTCAGCCATGCACAATCTCAGCTATTGTTCATTGTGGCGAATCACCACTTGACTGATTTACAACAGGTTGCTAATTGTATGATAGCACATAAACATTGCTAGAAATGCCAGATACCCACCTGCTAACAGTGTAAGTACATGTGCTTTCAAAGGAGAGCAATCATGACTCCCGGCCAACACTGAAGGCAAATATTTGGTTAGCAAGGCTGCCTGCTCACTGGTATTAGTACTCATTGATATCAAATCAACCATATCTACAGCAAAAATTTCCATTTAAATGACCGTTAAGAAGTCTGATGCAGTTAAACTGAGTTATGATTATTGCGGAACTGTAATGATAGAAGAGTTAATAGGCCTGTTATGAAGTGGCTGTGTGTTTGGGGAATGTTTGCCAGCAGGATTGTTGGGTCCCATGAGTAGCATCACAAACAGGGAATTTTTTTCTAGGGTAGCAGATTAGATCATGGATACTAAGAGAAACAATGAGGACAAAGAAAAAACTCCATTTATTGTGTGCCAACTATAAAACAAAGCACTGAACTAGATACTTTCAAGTACATTATTTTGTTTAGTACTCTCCTTGATCCGATTAAGCGTTCTATTACTGCTATGTTTTTTACACTTGAAGAAACAGAGGCTATAAAAGATTAACTTTGCCAGCATCACTTAAGAAGGGAAGGGTAGGATTGATCCTGAACACTTCAGGACCTGCAGCCACCCCAGCATTGCTGCCTGCTCTGGGACAGATCTTTTAATCTTTCTGAGATTCCGTTTTTACATTTTACCTTGAACTCTCAAGATAGCTCCATGTGGATATTTACTACCGATTAGTTTTGGTATCTTCTTGCTTATTCTTTTACAAATGCATGGTGAAGGACTGCTTAATCCAGACAAGGTACATCAATATTTCAAAGCGAAAAGCACTAAAGAACCAGGGAGGCCAGACACCTCCACCCAGGGCAGAGAGTCAGGTCTCCATCCATACCCACGAGACACCTTCAGTGCTGGCCACTGAGCAAGGACGCCCAGTGGGCACACATCACCAGATGATATGACGTTCAAAACCATCACTGATCTGGTCTAACATGGTAGTAATCATCAAACAGGGATGTCATGATGATTGAAAGAAATCACACATATAAAATACAACAGTGTTTGGCAGGTAGCCTGCTCAGTAAAGTGCTACTTATTTTTATTATGATGGATGATGGACCTCCTCATCCATGAAATGAAGCATTACATAATGCATTATAGATAATATTAATTAACATTATTTATGATACTATTTGTAATATATTACAGACAACATTAATGGCCATGTAAAAGAACCCATGCTTGTCATAAACATCCTATTTATTCAGAATATCAAATTCTGAATGTGCATTATTTATATTTAGAACATTTACCTGAGTATTTTCAATTTGTTTCTCCATCATCTCTCTAGAAAACTCAGAATGATTTATCAGTTTCCACAAGATGACCAAAAATAATTCCTCTTAGAATCATGTCAACAAATAAAATGGAGCTCAAAACAAAGTTATTGATATACTGTCCTCCTGGTCGAGAGGCAGAAAAGCAAAAAACATTTCTTCTAAACAGTAGGCATTCAATAAATCATTGATGTAAAATGAATACAAAAGAACAAATAAATTTTTTTAAAAAAAGAAGGCATGATCCCAGTTGCAGTATAACACAAAAACAGCTAGGAAAAAAAATCCAAGCTTTAATCCAGAACACAAAATCTGAGTACACATACAAAATTCTCCTAAATTTATTTATGAGAACAAAACCCCTACAGAATAGGGACACTGAGTCAACTTCACAGGCAAAGTGGACACTGTAGAGATTCTTGAGCAAGTAGGTCCTGAGTGGGTCACCGCTCATGGAAAAGAGCCCTGTACCCCTCCCAGGAGAACTGCCCAATCATCTACTGAACCAACGACCCATGGAAGCAAAAGAAAAACAGTGCAAGTTGAACACAAGGGCTGCTGCACTGTCCCAGCAGGAGCTTCTCCTTGGAGCTGGGCAAGGAGGTTCTCCAAAGTCCTCCCCAGTGTCTCCAGCTTCCGTCCTGAACATGCAAGTAGAAGAGGACTCATCTGAATTAGTCAGCTGAGCAGTCAGTCCATCAGCACTGCTGGGAGGGGAAGGGGATGCTTTAACACAGAGCCAAACCTATTCCTCTGAGGAGGGACTTTTTCTTCCTTTGGGGTCTTTTTCTCTTGCTTGCTCTCCACTGACACTGGCCACTTCTCTGCAGCTCATTTCCTGACCTCCTCACTCCCTCCCCGGGAGTCCTGCTGAGTGCTCCTCAGAAAGCAGTGCCGGCCAGCGTGGTTCCTCTCCACACCTTGCGGGAAGCCCTCAGCCCACCTCCTTTAGTCACACTGCCTCACTTGGAGAAGAAACCAGACAAGTACACGTCAACACTAGAAACCCAGGACTTTACTCCAAAGCAAGATGCCGTCAGCCCTGCTAGTGCTGACAGGAGCCGGAGCACAGGCCTGCAGTCAGGAGGCCTGCTTTCTGCCCTGAGTCTCCAACCACCTCCTCCGGAGAGCAGACTGTACTTCACCTCTGCTCTGGGCTCCCTATTCACCAAACACAGGAGCCAGCACTTCCCTCAGTTTGGATTTCCATGTTTTAATTCCTGCAGACACTTTCTTCTCTCTCTGAGGGAAACAACACTACACACATGTCCCTCCTCTCCCACCTTCACCTCCACCACCCCACAGGCTGATCACTTCCGCTCAGGTGTCTTCAGATAAATTCAATTTTGGAAATGGATCAAAACAAGGTCATGAACCCAGCCGATAGGAATCTTGATGATGGGTGATTTTCTTTTCACTTTCACAGCTGCTCACTGGTTCAGCAAGTGCCAACACACTGAGGCGCTGTGTTGAGCCAGTCAGCAGCAACCTCGCTGAACCCCAGCAGCTTGGTCCCTGCCGTGCCCTCAGTCACCACGCTGGGGACCCGCTGCTCCCTGGAGCCTAGGGCTCTGCTGTGCTGCACCAGCCTGAACCTTCTCTCCAGAGAGCTATGCTCCGGGCAGCTGCGTGCAGCTTACTACCAAGTGCCCATGCTACAGTGGATTCTACAAGATGTAAAACTCACCTGGTCGGAATCTTTTTAAGGCACATCCTGTGAACGCCAGATTTATTCACCATGCTACACTGAAATCACTGTGTTCAGAACACTGCATGCATTCTGGAAGGTGTTTTCGACTCGTTGGATAGAAAATAGATCATCCTCAAAGACACTGGCCTCCATCAGAGCAGCAGATCCATGAGTTACAAGGAGAGTCCAGATCTCCAGCTGCGTGCTCCCTGCTTCTGGACTACCTGGTGCATTCTCTGTACACACCAGGATGCAAGAGCCTCAGGCCCCATGAGCGTATACACAGTCCACACAGCCTGCTTCAAAGCATACACCAGTAATATGCTAAGTGTTCTCAGGCAGGGAGCACAAGAAATCTCCTGACTAATTTTAATACTAATTACTCCTTCCTTTCAAGGCAGAAGCGGCTGTTTTCGGTCTCGGCCAATTTTAGCGGCTGACCACTTTAGAAATCATTATTGTAAAATGCAGCTTTACGGATGACAGTTGTTCTTAATGACTCATCTCCAGCTGCACAGACTTCTGAAGATGGCAAATGGGAGCAAGAAGAAAGGTGGAAACCGAGAGTCTAATAAAAATCTGGCATCCAGGGTGTCACATTGTCTCTAATTTAAATTTCCCCTTAGATAATTCTAAGCTGACAGTGAAATTGTATGTGCGTGATTAGAAATGTAATAACCCAAAATTCACATAACCTCCTTGCTTCCTTTCCAGTTTGTAATCTAAAAAAATAAAATTCAGAGTCTAACATGAAGTTTAAATATCCCAACAAAATTACTTTTCAAAATAGTGTACCTGATTTCTTGAGGTATCTTTACTTTCCCAGCACTATTCTACTCCACATGGGGTATGTGAGACTTTATAAGATGACAAGGCCATCACCTAAGGAACCTTCATGTTGGGTGCTCTTTCATCCATAAAAACAAACTGTGTGCATTAACTGAAGAACGGATGCAACAGCACACTGTGGCTTTTGTTTTGTGTTTTCATTTACAGCAGCTTTACCCCGAACTGCCAAAACCTGGAAGTAACAAAGAGGTCCTTCAGCAGCTGAATGGATCCACAGGCCCAGAATACTATGCAACTCTTAAAAAGAAGCAAGCTACCCAGCCATGAAAGACACAGAGGAGCCCTAACATACACGGCGAAGTGGAAGAGCCAATGTGAAAAGGCCACATGCCCTGTAATTCCAACTCTCTGAAACTATGACAAAGCAAAACTGTGAAGACCAAGAAAATACCACAGGTTACAGGGTTCAGGCTGAGAGACAGTGAGAGATAATAGGTGAAGCACAGGAGATGTTTTTAAAAACACTGAAACCACATTCTGTTTGATTTTGTAAAAAGCTGTGGGAAATAACAGGCTCTCCACCGAGTGAGCTTCTGGCCCTCACCTTTGCCTCCACAGCCAGTGTGGCTTGCGATCTCTCACTAACTCGCTCGCTCTCTTTCTCTTTCTCTCTCTTCCTCTTTCTCTCTCTTCCCCCTATCCCTAAGTTCAAGCTGCCTCTCCCCAAGGCAACAACCTCCATGTCTCTGAAGGAATTCCTTCCATAAATTACCTCTGAGAATTTTAATGATCACTTCAAATTATTATTGAGTAAATTAGCCCACAAAGCATGCTAACCTCTCTTTCTGTTTTCTGCTGACTCTGTCTTAAACAAGCCCGAGCCAGAAGGCAGGACCCACCAAAGTCGCCAGCTGACTGTGTGCCCTGTGGGGGGCTGTGAGAGACAGTGAGGTTCTCTGCCACCTGCCCATCTGCACAGCGCTGGTCAGCAGCCAAGGGACACAGGGCATTCTGCACACAGGCAAGAGGGGGCCACCGATTTTACTAAGTAGTCACCAGGTAGCAGACTCCAGCTGAACACTTACTGTATGTATCATTTTAAAGGATTTTCACAAAACTCTAGGAAAGAAATGCCAAGGACATCTCCAGTGAGGGGTAATGAAGCTGCAGTCTCGCAGCCTAAGTCACTTCACCCATACCAAGCCAGAGGTGGGGTCATGCACAGCATTCTAAGGGGACTGATGCAACTCCCTCCAGACTGGGTCACTTCTGAGCCAGGGTGGGGGACCATGTGGAGAATTATATAGGAGGATGGGATGAAATATATATCTAACCTTAAGCACTTCAGAAGTAATGCTTAAATCTGAAGGCACAGTGAGAATTACTCTCAGTATTTATAAATACATATTCTAACTAATGTAATATTATCGTTCTACAGTCTATATACTTGTTTCAGATCTTTTAAAAGCATGTCCCAAACAATCACATTTCTTCTAAAGCACTTCCAAACATCACATGGGAACCACTTTTAGTACATCAGCAGGAAAAAAAAAAAATACCAAGTTTATAAGTAACGATGCAGTACAATTCTTTTCACTTAATAAAGTCAGAATTTTATTTATTGCAAAACTACCAATGAGCCTATTGCAAAGCACTGGCCAGACATTTATATTACGTATTATTTTAGAACTATCTACTCAACTGTCTGCCCTGCAAATTCCCAAATTAATTTGAAAATCATCGTGCCTTTTTTCACACATTCTGCTACAAATCTCACTTTTAAATTATTGATATTCTATATTATATAATTAGCTGCCCTCCAAAAGCTTTCAATACAAAGAATCGTGCATGACTGGTTATTCTCCCTAGACCTGTTTAAGGGAATGTGTTCTCAATACTTGTATTTGTCCATCTCACTAAAGTATGAATCATCCAGGAAGATTATTAATCTCAGCAACAAAAAAATTACTTTCGAAGTTTTTTCTAAGAATTATACAGTGAGTTGACCAGAAACCAAGTTAGAATACAAAGGCTGACTTCTAACACAAAACTTTTATGTTAGTAATTTTCTCTAATAGAAAAGGAGAAATGCACCAGTTCCCTCCAAATTTTACCAATAATCACTGTGAACAGGCAATCAAAGACAGTGCTATCTATGCTCCATAGAAGCAACTTAAAGAGTACAGCCTTCATCCTTACCCAAGGTTATAAAAATATCTCCAGTCTAATGGGATCTTGATTTGTAACAACAAACACATTTCAATCAAAATACTCCAAAATTAAGAGTATGTGTGAAAATATCTAAATTGCTGAAATCAATTCTTATTTGGCTTTTAGCTGGATTTTCTTTTATGTAAGAGAAGTAGTATTAAGCAACAGGTAGATGCTATGTCTTCTTAAATTAATAATAAAGTAGCCTAGAAGAACCTTAATCCTTGCTTAATTTAATCTTTGCACTCTACAGAAAGGAAAAGGAGACAAAAGCAGGTAAGTATGGTGCTCCAAGGTAAAAGGTTTGGGAGCCTCCTCATATCTGAGTGCACAGTGCAGTGTCTCCTGATTCTCATGGTTTTAGTTTGTTTCCTGAGATGATAGCATGCTCTGCAATGCTCAACTGACTTTTAATAAAAATTTTAAAAATGCAAATCAGGCTGATGTTAGCCATAATAACTGTCCACCTGACCACCTACTCCTAGTTAGTGGGCCAGCTACTTTGCTGAGAAGAAAATGCCTTGGGCATTAACATCTATGCCTAAGGTTGAGTCTATCTGCACACAGTGAGGCTCAGAGGAACCCAAAGGAGAGGAGTGCAGGAGAATGAGCCCCTAGAGGAGATAAGGCCAAGAAGGCACCACCCCACCCTCAGTAGACAGTATGTTAATTCACTTAATGGTGCAAGATGAACCATAATGGTGTATGTATTTCAATTCCATATTCCTAGGGATATTTTCATTTTATTCACTCTCTTGTCAAGAAAACACCCGGAGCACACACAGGAAACTAGGCAGCAATAGCCATGGCATAGGATGTTGGAATATGTGATCTTTGTTCCACATCTGAAAATCTTAAGACAAGAAAATGCCTGAAAATAGCCCAGTGCTCCTTCACGCTGGGTGAATATTCACATTGCCTAAAAAGCTTATAATGCCTCAACCCCATCCCAGGTCAGTTAATTCAGTATTTCCAAGACTGAGACCCAGGAATCAGTGCCATTCTGTGATTGTTACTGCATATACTGGCCACAACTCATTCAATCATCAACAAGACATTCCTGAATACTTTCAGAGAGGGTAACATGTCAGGAGCTTTGGGGAACGACAGAGAAGATGTGTTTCTTACTGACAAGGAAGGGAGCTTCTTAAAATTTGGGGTTCTTTTCCATTAACTTTACATTTTTACTTTGCTATCAATCAGAGATTTCCAGATTTTTATTTTTGTCAACATTAATGACAAAATGCCTATAAGACATCCCATGCATACAAATGACAGGGTCCCCTGATCATTATCACAAGCTTCTCTCTACACTGCCAGGATGTAAATGTCAGCTTCTTTCTTCAAACAGGGAAAAAAAATCCATTTGACCACAATATCATCTACCCCCCATTAGCTTCATTTTATACTGTATCCACTACCACACAAGTTTCGTGCAAGTGAATCAGAAATCCAGGAATGTTATGAAAACTAACTTCTCCTGATCTCTCTTCACACTTTACCAAATTAGAAGGTCAGGTCAGGTAGGGAGGTACAAAAGTTCTTAAGCAAAAGACAAAAGCTATGATTGCCATCTCCATCCAATACTGCCTTCACACAGACTATATTATCTTAACACATTGGTACTCACAGGAATTAGCAATTGTGCAGTGATAGTTAACTGTGTCATGTTAAGTAGGAAACCCCAGACTAAACCAGATCAGCATAGTTCTGGGTGTGGTTGAGGGAATTTACTGAAAGCAGAAGATCCACCCTAGGGAGGTTTGCTGCCCAAGTGGGGTAAAAGAGAAATGAAGAAGGAAGGCTCGCTTCGGTTTCTTCAAAGGAGTTCCAATCTTCCCCTTCACCCTGGACATCTCCTGGCTTCCAACACAGACCCTTCAGCCTCCTGATACGGACTTGCATGGGACACTACACCAAGCTCCAGGCCTTCGATTGGATCCTTTGTGTCCTCAGCACGCAGACAGACCTTTTGTACTCTTCCACCCCTGACTCTGTGGGCTCCCATTGTAGGCTAATCTTGTGATTTCTTATATATTTGTATATCTTACATTAAATCTGTCTCTGTAGTAAGCACTGACTGATACAAGTGCCCTTACACATAAACATTGCAACAGCAGAAAAATACACCTTCACAGAAAGGACTTCATTCACATCATACATCAAATAAAACTTGAATCCTTTCCATATCTTTTTGGCTCTACAATAACGTTTCTCAAGAGACGGACTATTTTTTCTGTTTATATCTCTTTTTTGTAATGAATCAGCACTTGCTAGTAAATGAGAAGCTACTGTAGTTCACTGTTGCTTTTGAATTGTTGAAGTTTTTAGTTTGAACAGGAACTAACTTTACTAACCATTAATATAAAAACTGAAATCACCATTGAGGCACCTGAAGGAAGCAACACCAATCTGCTCTTGAATTTTCCTCATGAACAAGTTTTGGAAACCAGCAGGCAATCATCACAGAACTTAAAGAAAAATGCACAGTGCAGAAGCACAGAGAATCCAGGTACTGGTGCTAATACTGCACAGCAGTCTCAGTGCTGGATCCACCTGCCCAGGCCACAGGTCAGCAGCCAGGGGCCTGTTTAGGCAAAGAGTCACTACACTCACGGAGCTAGAGAAGACAGTGCCCAGGAGAGTGCTGAGGGAAGGGGACAGGAGCCACCCAAGGTCCTGACAACATCTAGGCAATGCACAGATGCTTGCAGGGGTGGATGGCAAAGGCAGGTTCCATGTACTCTTCTGACTCTTCCATACTGGCAACTAACTAAATAATTAACTGTCTGAGCTGGAGATAACCTTCATTTCCAATGTACTTGATTGTAAAGAGACATTTACAAAAGGAACCAGACACATACATTTTCCGGTTAGGACTCCACTGAACTGTGTTTTCTTGTGGGCTGTGATGCACTCTGCACATGCAGTGATGTGTTATCATCTGCTCTCTCAAGGCATTCCAAGAGAGTAATCAGGAAATTTCCCTGTCAGTTTGGCTGCACCATGCAGAAGAGTCATCCTCGCCCATGCAGGCCATGAACATGAGGGATGGGAACCCAGGGCGCAGACAGCTGGAGGCGAATCACTTGGACCAATGTCAAAAGAGTTTTTGCTCATTCGCCTCTCTCTGTGTCATATTTTGAAAGAGAAGATGCCTCAAACATACAAATGGCTAAATTCCAAAGCCAAATGATAAACCAACTAAAAACCCAACAAGGTGAGTGACAGACAGGGCTCTGCCTCAAACCAAAGGCATCCCATTCGAAGAGCACAGACGCACAGGACTGTCTGATGGTGCCGTGGTCACCGGTGCCAAACTGAAGACAGCCTAAACGTGCCGCATGCGATACAAGTGAAGTCAGAGAGGAAAGAGCGCAGACCAGTGCTCCACTGGAGGGACACCCCCAGGCTCCGCTCAGAGGGCGTCTGGTACGCTTTCTAAACTGCATCTGCTGCATCACAGGAGGCCAGCAGATCTGAATGGCACCTGTAGCTGTATTGCCTAGACACCTCATACAGATGAAGACAAAGCTAAGCAAGTGTACCCCGACAGGTGTGTGGGAGTTACAGCTACCCACTGCAGCCTCTTCTGATGCCCTGCCCCCACCCACTGACTCCACTGCCCGCTCCTCACCTGCCAGCTCCCACGTACTTACTCCTTCCCTGCACAGTCCAAACACATGGCACCTCCGCCGAGTGAGGAAGAAAGCAACAGCCACTCATCCCCGCTTTCGTGATGTCAATGTGCCATCGTAACTATAAACCATAAGCACAGCTATAAACTAAATGTACTTTAAATGACATTATTCAATTCAAATACAGTCCTGGCCATGTGATGAAACTGCTAAGGACTCTGGAAATGAAAAGGAGGCCACAGAGACATTGGGATTGGGGGACTCCAGATCATTGTCCAGGGATAAAGAAAGAAGGCACAGTGAGGGAACCCAAGGAGGCAGTAAGGTCAGACTGAAGTCCGAATGCTGGCCAGGAGCGCAGGTATGGCTTTGGACATCGTTCTTTTAGAGGTGACTACGAGTAACTGTCACTATATTCCTTCATATTTTTTCAACTTCCACCTAAGTAAGAATTGAGGTTTCTTTTATTTCCCCCAATTTTTAACACGGTATTTGACAGATATTAAAAAGAGGATGACTAAATCTAAGGTACCATAATTAGGTTAATAAATATCAAAGCATTTAAGGTAGGTCCTGACACATAGGAAATATTCAATAAGCATTAGTGAGTTTACCACCTCTTCAAATACTAAAGTGCTATGAGTCTAGGGTAGTTCCTATTACTATTCACATCACTACAGAAAAAAATTATAGTCTTGGTTTTTGTAAGAGAAGAGCAGAAAACCACCACACGTGTACAACAAAAATAATGATTATAAACAATGGTGCTCTGATTCTCAGGTGCAGGATGGCAGGATCACAACATTTCCTAACATAACAATGAGCAAAAAACAACCGGAGAAAATAGCCCTATGGAGAAACTGGAGGAAGCTTTCAGACACCAGGCCTCCTCTCATCCTAATCGTCTACTGAGATTGCAAGCAAAGCATAGTGAATAATGAGGCTTCTAGTGGCTCCTGCAGTTTACATGCTTTCAAGTAGTGAAGTTTAAGTGTCATCTTGAACATAGAATGCTACTATCCAACACTAAGATACACACATAAATGACAATATATTTATAAATAAATCATAAATTATTGTCCTCCACAGAAAAAAATTACTATTCTAATTTAGGATACGTATTAAGAAGGTCCTAAAATGGCTACAATCATCATGATTAGCTGTATAGGAATTCTCACCTAACCTTCAATGCAATCTTACAAAAAAATTACAGTTACTGTCCCATTTACAGATGAGGAAACTTCAGCTGCCACTGAGGTCCGGGTGACCAGCAGGCTAGAGAAGAGTGCAGCTATCCCATGGAGACGTGGCCTCCCGGAGCATGGAAGAAAAAGGACCTTGGACCAGCTACAGGAAAGCCACTGCACACTGTGCACAAACCAGTCCCATCTAAGAATGAGAGATGCGATAGTTGTACTCGTGCATTTAAAAATCTATCCAACTCCACTAGTTTTCACTAATCGGAAAGTAAATCTAATTTTTAAAAAATCTCAGCTGTAAAGTGTATTTTATATACATCTTCATTACTAAATAAAATTATTTGGGAGTTTAACTTTAGTAATGATAAGAGTTTACCAGACTATAGCTGTTTATCTGTCAATATAATTCTAAAAGAAAATTTAACATATGTAAAAATAAAGTTTTTTTCTCAGTTAATCTCTGTCTTAGAATTTGATATCAATATTAATGTATACTATCTCTGAAAAAAAGGAATTTATTTTTGATACTACCAAAAATGAGTTTCAGACTGACAAAATTACTTAAAATGTTCAACGTATTGGACCCAAGATGAGGTTTTCAGTGTATGGGAATTTATACTGTAGTTTATATGCTGGTATTTATTCTACTATTAATATACATATCATTTTCTTGTTAACACATATACAAGGATTTTTAATTTTTTTAACATTTTTGGTTGAAATGAATAATTTGCTCTCTTTCAGGATATACTTACTGGCCTGAATTGAAATCAATACAGAGAAAATAAAAAATCTAAAAATTCTCATTAGTCTCTTTTCAACCAAGGCAAAGGGAAAGAGATATTACTCCTTTTCTACAAAAATAGCAACATGCAGTTAGCCCTCAACAGAGAGATCTGAGAACAGAAGGAAAATTCAGCCAAGTCTCAGTGATGACACCCTAATTTACCACTCTTACTAAAAAGTTACTAATGGTGGCACCCAGGGGGTCAGCAGACCCTCAGCAACCCAGGCAGAATCTGCCTTCTCAGTTCTAGCACTGGGGCACTAGGACCACAGGTTGGGAAATACAACACAACACCATCTTCAGCTACACCAGTGTCCTAGATTTACCAGCAAGTAGCTGCAAGTCTGCAGGGAAACACAGGAATGCTGAACTTACCCACTTGTAAACTGAAGACAATAAAAATGCAACTTCATCTCGCCCCTGGACCTAGAAGAATGGGAGGAAATCCAGATGTCTTACCCTAGCAGCCTATCATTTACACTGTGGACTTACAAGAACGTGCACATACTATGTATAACAGGTATGTGTCTATGACTTGTACACACTCAAGGTATCCTCCTAAAGTAAGGCCCAAAACCACTTGTTTTCCTGTTGCTACGTGAGTCAGCGCCACCAGAAGTGAACAGCTTCCTGCTCCCAAGGAAGAGGAGCGGTTCCCTCCCCATGGCCAGAGGAGGTACAGCCAACCCACAAACCAGGGCCAAAGACACTGGAAGAGTTAAACACACACACACACACACACACACACACACACACACAAACACAAGGAAAATGCTAAGAAATGTCACTGACACAACTTGCCTTTTAAAACAAAATTTTTAATACATTACTATTATTTTAGTCACTAGTAATTATAATATGATAATTATTAATCACCTTAATAACTGGGAATAATGTGATTTTCCTTTGTATTAATTAGGACTGGTTTGCTTAAAAAGGATTTCCTGACACCCCAGCCTGCACACCTCTGTTTCAATTGGCATCTTTCTGCTGTTCTACAGATGAGCCCTTCACTAACTGTCTCTACTTGATAACAGGATGACACTGATACTGGTTTTCAAGTGCATCTCCTCCACTGTAGGACTTCTACTTCCGGCACTTAATTACCTACTTAACACTGTGCACCACCTACTAGTGAATACTTTCCACCTACTTGGCCAGCTACATATGACATTATACAATCTCATGCCTATCTTATAAAGTACTGAGCACCATCTTATACTTAAAGACATAAAAAAGAATTGTAAGTCATTAGAAAAATGATAGCTAAATGGCAGTTACATTGTGAACCCAGATCTGTTAACACCAAGGCATGGACAACTTCTAGAGATGTAATCCATAGATGTGCTGCACACGGGCACCACATGGATGACTCCTTTCCAAAACGAAAGTGGGTGCAGGCTCAGTGCCAAGACCCTTGATTCAACCCCCAGTGCCAAAAAAGTACACACACACACACACACACACACCTGGAGGATCAATTATAGGATAAGATAACTGCATCAAGCTCACGGATCTATTCACTGAATGGAAACTCATCCATGAGGAGGAGAGTCTTTACTCCCAAGCACAGGCATGTGTCTATCTCTGAGGTTCACAGAGCCACCCCTGCCCGGTCAGACAATCTAGGATCCAACCCCAGTCTCACAGCTGCTTCCCTGTGCTTCAGTTTCTCCCTCGTGTAACGTGCATCCTAGCGTGCCTCGTGTTCATCTGCTGTGAAGTCTTGAAGTGGGAGCTGGCAGGGAGTAAGGAGCAGGTAAATGTTTGTTACACAAAGCTCCGCTTCCTGTGTGGACCGCAGCACATCTGTTAAGTGACAGCACGTCTACTTTGTTTACAGAAAAGACACACCTGGTAACCCAAGTGCTTTTCATCATTTCCTCAGGGCAAGGCTGAAAGGGAATGGGGCAGACAATAAGCAATGTCCCTGCAGCAGGAGAAGCTGCCAGACGTGGACAGGGCAGAGACGAAACTCAGTGTGCTGCAGACCTCCAGGTCCTCCTGCCTGGAGGACCCAGGAGGAAGAATTGGACCTCAAGATCAACCACGTTCAAAGTGGATGGATTTCATACGTTTGTGTTGTGATCATTCAATTGATCCTTAATACGTTTAATCCTAGTGTATATTAATGTTCTCAAAACACAAATTGGTATTATGTGTCACTTCCTAAAGCATGAAGCTTTTTGTCACTTCCCGACACCTGCATAAGCGTTTCTATTACTACTGACTGAAAGAACACGTTTTTACTCAGTCTGTAAATAGGGAAACATAATTAAAATCAGTTATTTTATTAAGACAGTTCACACTGAAGATGCTGAATATCAGGGTGAATACTTTTATTTAGCCTCTTTTCAAAATAAGCTTCAGTATATAAGAAATCTCTCCGATCAGAATAATGTGGCATGGAAGAATTCTTTCAGAAGAATGGCTGAAGTGATCTGAAGGACAACACGGTCAACCCGCTGGACTAAAATAAAAGCAGAAGAGAATGAATAGGTCCAAGAATCAACGGCACTGGCTATTGACAGGAACTGGCTACTGAAACTAATTTTTAAGTAAATAAATTCAATACCTCCCCCCCAAAAAAAAAAATGTGAAAAAACTTCCAGAATAACTCTTTAAATTGCACAGTGCAAAAACAAAAATAAAATAAAAATTGCACAGTGCAGAGGAAAGGAAATGGGGAGTATGGGAAAATGTGTTCGGGTCTCCACTTGCTTTCCAGTCGCGAGTCAATCAATACTGAAGGACGCTGCAGTCATTAGTCTATGATTTCCAAAATTAGCAAACCTTCAATTATTACACTGCAACTAACCAGATGAAATGTTTATTGAATTGCTTAGCAATCTAGGGCAAAATATTCTCCATAAAAAATACTAAGGAGTTTTATATTCAGATTTCCCAACTTCTTATTCCAGAGTGAATTTTACAAATATAGTGTATCCTCTACTGTTTTCTTTGAGTCTTTCCATCAGTGTATTACGCTATGACACGAAAGCCATGCATTCTATACAAAGAGTATCTGATACCCTTTGGGGAGGGGAGTGGCTACCCATAGGACCAGAAGTCCTGCTCAGTGTGAGTGCACAGGGGGCCCCAAGCTCTGCCCAGCAACTCAAAACAGAAAACAGACCAACAAACAACAACTCCTACAAGTCCTTCCCACAAACCTAGTCTGTATTACTTATTTATAAAATTCTAATAATCATGCTAACACAGGGTTCCACTTAGATTACTACAAATCTATCAGGTACTTTAGTATAAGCCAAGCCATTTTAGGCAACAGAATGATTTATGTAAGGTGTCTGAAGAGTGTCACGTAAAGCCTGTGGTGACCAGTAGTTAACACCTCATTTATCCCCTAATCATGAGTGTTCGAAAGCTCACACGTCCAGTAATCCTGCTCAGGGACTGGGCTCCAAAAGTTAGTAACAGCTCATGGCTCCAGGTTTCTCTCTGACCTGCTCCTCTGCCACCGTCCCTCAGGGCTTGGCTTGGGCACTTTTCTCAAGACACCTTCCTGACCTCTCCAGTACTCTGTTCTCTTTGGGGACAGTCTGTGCCTTCTTTGAGTCCAATCCTGAAGAAGCAGGTGGATGGCCCCATAAATCACTAAGTATCAGTTTTCCCTATTTCCCAACCATGTGAGCTGGGAATAGTGGTGCACACCTGTAATCCCAGCACTTTTAGGGGGCTGAGACAGCAGGATGGTCATGAGTTTGAGGACAGCCTGGGCTACATAAGCTAGTTCAAGGCCAGCCTGCACTACATTGAGACTCTATCTCAAAAAAAGTAAAAAGAAAAAAAAGCCTTGAGACTTACTAGAGAAAAACAACAATCCAACTTCAGTATGCTTGCACTTAGTACTTCAGAAAGTTAAACTAAAGAACCAACATTCCAAAACGTACCTAGAATTTAACAAATTAAGTTAATTTCAACCAAAAACTCAAAACTATGAAATACTCTGCACATGAAAATCCACATATCTATTTCCTCTGTCTTTCCATATTCTCCACTGTAATCATGTTATAAAAAGAGGTCATGTTACGTCTTACCAAGCTGGCACTGAAGTTAAGGAAAACTGACCGTATTAACAGTGAAGGGACAACGTCTCTAGCTGAGGCCCCTCAGCAGGGAATGCCCTGACACCTCCAGAACACATCCAGGGACAAATGAGAAGTACAGGGAGGGCAGAGGTGCTGCTAACCCACACAACCTGCAGTGCAGGTATCAATTTGTACTTAATGGGGACAATACTAATCTTTTTTTCTGAGATTAACCTTTGGAAAAAAAAGTTTCAGTCTTTATTTCAAATTCCCTTTATGCTTTTTAAACCTTTTCACTGAATTTTTTCAGGATTACAGTACATTTTTATGTGTTAGTTTTATTTATTAGCTTTTTCCTGTTTTTCTGAGTTTATTGTTGACAAAGTACTATCACACATTTTCACTGGGTACCAGTATTTGTTATATATCGACTGCCCATCAGGAAACAGAATTTGTCCTTGTGAAATTTTAAATATATACATGCTATGCTGCTGCAATACTATTAACTGAAGTCTCGAGTCTATATTTGTGCTGCGCACTCCACAGCTTTTGTCCAGTGCATACAGACATTTGCTCACCACAACAGGGAGTGCTGTGTGGACAGTTCTGCAGCTCTAAGAGCCAGTGCGCCCCACCGGGCCATTCTCAAACTCTCCAGACTCCTCCATGCCTGCCCAGCCACCCTTCCCACCCCAGGGATCCTACACCGCCTATCTTTGCAGAAAGCCTTCTCTAGGCCATCACGCAGTTGGAATCCCACACTAGGTAATAGGCGCTTCAGATCTGCTTCCTTCACCAGTATTAGGCACCTAAATTTTGTCCACCACTTTGCATGGCTTGATGGCTCCCTGGGATAATATCCCGCCATATGGATGCACCGGTTTGTTCATCTAGTCACTAACCGAAGGACACCTTAGTTGTATCTAAACTTCAGTAATTATAAATAAAGCTGCTATAAATATTCATGTGCAGGTTTTTGGGTAGATCTAAATTTCTAATTCATTTGGGTAAATATTAAGCACGGTTTATTGTTAAAAATTTTCTAACTTAAGAAAACTCTTTCTCTTGTATTAACATTTAGCTAGCTTGGCAAGCAAGAATTTCTAAGGGTTCTCTCTCCTCCAGGACCTGTCAATTACCTGGAATAGTGATACACACTCAGTTCACACATGCACACAGTTCCTGTCAGACCAAAAGACAAACAAGAGCCATCATTTCTGCAAGGGAGATGCATGTACCCTTGCAAACATGCTCACCTGACATTCAGTGGATTGGTGAATACCCTGGCCCCCTCTAGGCCAAGCCAAGGAAAAAACATTTAAGTGCCACGGTGGGAGATGCTGGCTGCGAGCAGAGTCTCTCTCGTTTCTACTTGTTGGTGATTTAGAAGTGTCCAGAAGCCTGTCTGCATCAGCATCTCACAATGTTCTCCTTAAACACAGATTTCCAGGGAAACCAAAGCAATGAATCATTGCACTAAAACACTCATGGTACCACAGGCATGCAAGTCCTTCTCCTAATCTTCCTTAGAGCATCTTGGTTTTTCTTAAATCCTACATAAATCCAAGTATCTTCCCCAAATACAATGCTAAACCAGCCAATGTATAAAATTCTACTTGTTTTGTATGGAGAGAAACTTACTTCTTCATGACAGCACCAAACACAAAAAAATGAATACTAAGTAAAAGCCACTGCTTTAAAAAAATGAAGGACAGTTATTTTAACTATGATTTTAAAATTCAATATTTTGGCATATAGTTAGCATTGTACTTAATCTTATATAATTTTGACAACATACAAGCTTATAAAAAGATCAAGTTTTTAATGCATTTTATCTCATGATAATTTTAATTATCCTGATGTTATCATTACATATTGTATATGTGTACTGAATTATCACACTGTACCTCTAAATTTGTACAAGTAAGTAAAATTTTCAAAAGATGATTTTGTTTGTAATCTTCCTACCATTTGTCAGACCTCTGCTACTACCTTATTATTCCAGACCCTGCCTCTCTCTGCCCCTGGATGAGGCCCTGTGCCCCCGCCACCACCAGTTTGCTGTGACTTGGAAACAGACTTCTTCCTATGACCTGGGCTCTAAATCTTCCACTCTGGAGTTGGGGTGCTGTGTGGGTAATATCAGCTTCTCTGTGTCCACAGAAAGCCTTGGACCCCAACACATCCCAGCCTCCCTGGAATTCTGTCAGTGCTGCAACAGCACGCTAGGGTTGGCACGCCAGTCCCAGTTTAACGTCTGTTGTATTTTCATCTTCAAAGCACCCTGCATTAGACAGTAAGTCAGAAAGTCGTGCTGGACAGCAGCACCTGTCCCTCTCTCCATCGTCCCTGCCGTGCCTCCAACACCCCACTGTGGACACCAAGCCCGCTTTGCACCATGACCATGGAAGCTGTGAGGGTTCTAACTCTGTAGCCACAGCTTTCCACATGTGCCACATTCCAAGTAGAACTACATTTGATGGGTCCACTTTCTGAAAACTGAGCAGTTTCCCAAGAATGCTTTTTCCTCAAAACAAAAGGATATAATTTAAACATTTTACATCAGACTTAGTAACATAACGTTCCTACAAGTGAATTGCAAGCCAATCACCTTCTCAGTAACAAAAATCTGTTCCATGTTCTAAGCCAAAACAGCAATTGTAGGAGATTCAAGATTTATAGCAAAAATGAGCACCTAGAATTCAAGTTAATCTGCAAAAAAAAAAGAAAGCATGGCCACAAGAAAAGCACAATTTTATTTTATACAAGACAAAGTTAACATATGCATATACATACACACATACATACATGCATGGTCCAGGAGCAGAGGAACAGAGCAGGGCTGAGGTCCCTGGTGGTAAGTGAGTTTTGAGTGCTCACAACAGAGCCACAGAATAAGTAAGCAGCAGACCTACTTCGGGAGGCACCACTGGCAGCCTCCAGCACCTGACCACACTGGGCCCACGTTTACTCCCAGTTCCACTAGCAAAGTATGGGAAACACTTCCTTTTGCCTGCAGGCAGTCACTGCCAATGATTAGCACTGCTGCAGGTGTGATGTGCTTGGTGTCAGAATAAGCCTGGCTGGGCCAGAGCTAACTCGGAGTCATTCCCAGCTTCCACTGAGCAGCCTGATTGAAACCAGCTGGGCCAGTGACATCACCAGGAGCTTTTTACTATAAAAAGGGTGAGCACTGTGCAGTCAGGAAGCGAATCTGAGCCTGAGAACAGAAGCCAAGCTGGAAGAGTCTGGGAGAGCCAAGTGCAGTTCAGAGGAGGAGAAATGCATTCCAAGAAGGAGCGGGGATGAGCAATTCGCTCAGAGACAGCTGCAAAAGGAAAAGGCACACAATGGAAATTTCCCTTGAGCAGCTAGAGCCTGCTGTTTCTCCCAAAGAAGGCAGTCATCAGAAGCAAGGCTTCAGAGGAGAAGCAAAGTGAACCACTTTCACAGTTCCAGTTCCTGCAACCAACGTGAAGGGGACCATCCTCAAGGTACCATATTTACGCAGTCCTCAGCCTGGGTCATGCTCAAGGAGCAGCCACAGGCACTGCTGCAGAACTGAGGTCACAGCCATGACACAGTGGACAAAAGTCATTACCTTCAGAGCACATGTTCTTGGAAGGGGCAACAGGCCATGAACAGATACACAACCTGTCAGATGCACAGCGCAAGAAAGTGAGGAGCGTATGGGAGGGCTAAGAGTTGGGAGACAGCCATGTGAGCAGCCAGATGCCACGGCTCTGGCCTGCAGCTGCTTCTCTGGGTTGGAGGATCATCTGGCAGACCAGGGCTACTGGCCAGAAGGACCAAGGGGAAGCAGAAGTTGGAGTGCACACTGAAGAGACAGACAGTGGAAGTGTCAACTCCATGAGAACTTGAGCCCAGTGCCCTGAGCAGACATGCTGCAGACAAACACGTGGACGGTGGCAGGAGTGGATGAGGATCCCCAGGGGTGGCTATCACGAAAGGCAAAAGGATCCCAGAGTCAGGGGTGGAGAAAACGAAGCAGCAGAGGGAAGGGTGGTGGAGTAAGGGAAACAATCTGCTAGGGTGAACGCTGCCCCAAGTCAGGTGCCAGGGCTCAGTGCTGGACTGGGTCTGACCAGAGAGCGGGCTGGAGGTGGAAGAGGGACGCCGTGGAGAGGGCTCAGGCTGGGGCCACAAAGGTGAGGAGCTGGGGACAGTGAGCATGGACTCCTGGGGAGTAAGGCAACCTCTGCGGGACAGGAATGCAAGAAGGGCTCTCATTTTGAGACAGCAAAACCCTAGCATGACTTTCTGCTAAGGGGTGGGGAGAGAAAGTGAAGATACAGGGCTGGGGGACTTCTGGGGCGATGCTCTTGAACAGCTCGGGGGTGGCTAGTGAAGAAATATCTCCCCTCCCCATCTAAGTTAAAGTTGCTATGTGGGTTACAGGGTGATTTGGTTTGATTTTAATTTTCTCTAAGGAAATTAAGTTATTAATTTATTTAAGTTATTAAATTAAGATGGGAAACTTCCCACAACTTTCTGAAATTCCTACTTACAGTACAGCACAAGTGGTCTTTAATCAAATGTAATAATAAAAATGTGAAACTATGCATGGCACAGCACTGCAATCCCAGCATCCTGGGAGGCTGAGGCAGGAGGACTGCAAGATTGAGCCTAGCCAGGGCAATTCAGCAACTTAGCAAGACCCATCTCATAATTAAAATTTTAAAAAAGGCTGAGACTCAGCATACAACCCAGATATGGATTCATTTTACCCTTCCTTTCATAATTTTACTTTTTTTTTACTTTACTGTAAAAAGCCTCTAAATTGATGGAAATGCTTGCCTTCACATAGTGGAGGCAGGCTTGCCACTTAAAGAGTCTTTGTCTCTGTATTAGTCCCAAATAACAAGCCTCAGGGAGGAAACAGGAGAAAGTGCACTCAACAGACACTAACTACATGGGTGGACTTTCCACAGGTAGGAAGCCAATGCCTCACTGGTATCTCTCCTGCTGTATCTTCTCCGGGAAAAGGCAAGGAAGAATACAATGCAGCTAAGACAAGCTATGACAAGTTCCAAAGTCTCCTGTAGTTATTCTACATACAGATGTGCACAGATACTCCACTGAAGAAGCCACTCAAATGCAGCCTCACTGTGAAAATGAGCTCCCAGTGGGAGTGCTTTGGACAGCGCGAGGCCTGAGAAACGGGAGGCAGCTGCACAGAGTTGGAAAGTGACAGGAGGAACAGTGGTTCCCCTCCTACCTGTGAAACCCAGCAGGATGGTGAGGGGATCGGGACAAGAGAAACACGAGTGGAAGGCCTCAGCAGGCTCAGGATGAAGACTTCCTTCTGGGAGCCATGGGGATGCCCACTGTGACGGGGTCACTTGGTAAAGAGCCAGGGGAGTCTGGCCCTGAACTCCAGCCCTGGTGCATGGGAGAAGATGCACAGCACCTCTGTAAGCTCTTCAGCCTTGGCTGCTAGTCCTCTCACCCGGGTGCGGCCAGGGAGCTGCTGGCATACTCGCTCTGGCCTCTTACTCGTTTCTCTGATTTATTTACCTGCTGATTTTGCACCCCAAATAATTGTACTTTCAATAGATGTCTAAAGACTGTCATTAAGGCAAATTAATATGTGGAGGAGCAAGCTCCCCGTCCCATTCCATGGGGTATGGTGGGGAGAAAGGACCCCAGAGTAGAGTGGCAGATGGGCAGGGGTGACCTGTTCCCAGGACATCCCCCACACAGACCTCAGACTCAAACAGCCCATTCTACTGATAAAAGCAGTAGTCATTCCCAGTGAGTGTCCTGAATGTCCGCTTGTCCTTTACTTACCTACCTCGTGTTATTTAATCCAAATGCACTAAATAAAAACAGACTGTTTTAAAAGTTCACCTGATACAAATATCACATTCCCAACTGAAGAACTTTATGCTTTAAAAAAATAAAAACGGGCTAGGGACACAGCTCAGTGGCATAAACACCTGCCTGGCAAGTGCAAGGTCCTGAGTTCAACTCCTGGTACCAAAAATAAATAAATAAAAACAACAACAACAACAAAAAGCCCATCAAAATCTATACTACTGAGCATCCTCAAAAAATTTTATCATAATTTTATAATAAATACACACACACACACACACATACACACACGGAAGACCCAAGTTCAAAAGGATGTCTTTTCAAACATTTGATTTCACATTTAGCACGTCAATGACACAAGAACACACATTTACATGAAAGAAAGCATCTACCACCAGTGTGGCAACTAAGTGGAGCTGACATCGAACCCTCTCAATGCCCTCTTCCACAGATGGCACTGGCTATCATGACTCACAGTCTCTTAGTTGTGGACTCAATGATTCCCTTCCATGTGATGTTATAGCATTAATCTCCCTAGCTCAAACACAATGACTGGAGCTATTTTACATTGGTAATAGAAAGCACAAGTAAATTAACCAACAGGATTATTTTGAATTTAGAAAATCAGTGCTTGCAGGTGAAGATTTCTTTTAAGACATGTGGAAGACAGCTCCTAAGACTGCTGCCTGGCTCACTTCCTGCTTCCCTGGGAACTGTCACCAGCTCTCCCATGTGGATGTGGGAATTCTGCACCCACCCCACAGCTGACTAACTGGGATGGAGACACCAGACTCACGCAAAGGTAAGAGTTTCTCTCCCTAGGAGTCCTCACTGTGCTCTGATAAATACAGGCTGGGCCATGAGTCCTGGTGATGACTCTGAAGACCCTCAACCAGCCCTGGGTCCCTGGCCCACCCTGTTTCTTCCTGCCCTTCCTGAGATGGAAAGCTTGGCCACCTTCGCCATACCTTTAAAAACTAAAACCTTACAACTAATTAAAACTAAACATGTAAAACCCGGCTCCTCAGTTGGGCTGGTCACATTCCCGATGCTCACAGTAACATAAGGCAGAGGTTAGCTGCCATCCTGGGCAGCCCAAAGCAAAGTACAGTCCCACCAGCACCACAAGCTCCCACCATCACAATTCCCACCAGCACTGGATGTTCTAACAGGCCCAACTGCCCCAGGCCCATCCCATAAACTCACTCAGTTTGGAAACTTTGAGAATCTGGATTTACTTTATATGTACCCATTTATTTTTTGTCTTGTTTTATATTTGCACTCATAGAGATCTTAACCCGGAGGTACAATGGTAACTTCTTGGAAATCTTAGAAAGCATTTCTGGGTACACAAAGGGTTTTAAAGCTTAATTCACCTCAAAATTTAGAAATTCACTTACATCAGTCCTAGGTACCTCCTGGGTCACAAAATCATGGGATTTAAAAGCCTGGAAAAACCTTAGCAAATATGTAATTTGATTTCCTGTGTAGGGGCACAAGAAGATATTAAGAACCAGAAAGCCTGTAACTAGCTTTTGTTTGTGAACAGCACTTAAATTCGGTTAATAGGTTATTTAACACAAGATAAATAGGATGCTAACTAAAAGCAATGTACAACATAGCTCTGCAAATCTCATGATTACACATGTAACTGGGCACCAAGTTTAAATATTTATTTACTCAGCAAGCTGTTACCATGCAGACTCCTGCCCTCTCTCGCCCCATCTCCTTTCCTGTCTATTTTGTAGGTGCATTTGTCATGGTTACCATTGTTTTCAATGCCATAGCTGCCATATCTAAAGGCACGGGAAACATTCTGTACTTTCAAATCAGGGAGCAAATATATTTTTATTGTAATTTTTATTTTTCTCTGGAAGCTTTATGTGCAAACCTTCAACATGATTAGTCATCAGTACAGACTGGAATCTGAATAGCTGGAGTTGTTTTTATTCAGCTGCTTTTAAACAAACAGTAACAAAACATTTTTGAAAATATGGGGATTAAAATGTCATACCCATAAGTCAACAGATTTAAACTTGCTAAAGCAAGTTCTTCCAGCATCTTCATAAAGCAACAGGTTACTCCAGAGGGAGGAAGAGAGGGAGGGAGGGAGAAGAGAGAACAGAAAGAAAAAAGCGAAGAAGGCAGGGAGGAGGATCACAAGCATAAATTCCAAATGCTGACGAGACAGCATTCTGACACCGTTCTTATACTCAGTCTCTTAAACTTTTTGCAGTGAAATCTGCAATCGCCCACACTGGAGAGAATTTATATGTTTCAAGTAAATAATGACTTCAAAATTGATGCAACATTCACATGAAGGGTTCTTATTTTTTTAAACGTTCCAATTTTTTTTTAGCTTTTTATTCTAGTTTTTAAATTCTTTATTAGTACACGTACACAGCACATAATGATTACATTCTTTCTTAAACTACTCTTGTATTACTTGCTTTTCTAAACGTTGTCAAGTACTAGGGAGCTTATGATCACCTAACCAACCTTCCACTAAGCCTACGTTATTTGTACCTCCCCCACATAGATTTGCATCTAATAGGATCAGCCTACAAATAAATGGAGCCCGACAGTTATGGTCCCTGCACACACGAAGCACTGCAGACAGAGGTCTTCCTGGAGCTACTTCTTAAATGTAAACAAGCAAATGTGCTCTGCTTTTATCACTTCACACAAATCAGGGTTCCAGACCTTCTGAAGCAAAGATACCCACTTAAAATAAATAACCAAGACTATTACTTATACATTTATTACAGTAAATGACAATGCCATAAATCTCCCTCAAAATCATTCTCCTCTTCAAGCACACTTATCCCATCATTCTTGTCACTTTGTGGAACAGTTCTGAAAATCCTCTTTCATAGTGTCTTCATGACACATGATCAAAAATACAGTGAATGCTGCTGCTGTCCACCATCCAGCAGAAAGGCAGGCTCACAGAACCACCGCGGTGTGCCCTCACCCAGCAGTCTGGCACCATGCAACCTCTGGCTCTTCCCCAAAGTCAAAATAACCATGAAAGATAAACATTTCCATCAAATGAGGACATCCAGGCAGTCAGGTCAGGACAACGAAAGATACTCATAAAAGAGGACTCCAGAACTGATTCAGAAAGTGGCAAGAATGCTGGGTTAAGTGTGTTGCAAGTGAGGAGGATTATTTTGAGGGTAATTTATGGTAATGGGTCTTTCACTATAATAATTTTTTTAAATTTAAGTAGTCACCATATTTTGTAGCACACCACATGTGTCTCTCTCTCTCGTATGTATATATTACATATGTACATGTGTATATATGTATATATGTATATATGTATATATGTATATATATATGGTTTCATGGACCTTTCTAGCACAAGATACATATTTGTGTACACAGGGCTTTCTAGCACACATGACTGCTGGCCATTCCTATCTTGGGAAACACCTCTCTCAGGATGGTCAGGAAGACCCAGAGTCAGCACAGGGAGGCCCTGGCTAATTGGCACCCATGGCTCTGACGCATGGTGTTCGTCCACGCCAGAGTGAATCATCAGAAAGCAATGGGAGTGCACAACCCAAGACCCTGCACCCTCTCCACAGAAGGTCTGAGCCATAGCTCACACAACAAAAGCAAAGACGCAAAACAGCATGATCTCCACCACCTAGACTGCACTGCAAAAGTGAAGTTCTGTAGAGAGAAGGAGCTGAAGCCATTAAATACATTTGAAAACCAAGGAACACAAACACCAACACAATCTTGGTATGGCTTCTGCATACACCTTAAAATAACAGCATACACCTTACAAGGGATAACAAATTATTTAAGTCCTCAAGTTTTGCACCTGGAAATATTTACTATTCTGACCTTATAAGAAGGTAGCAAAAGCATATCATCTTACAGAAGGAAGTCAAGGTAATTATTGTAACAATTCCAACTGCTGATTAAAAGAGACAAGCTTGCATATGTACTTGAATGGACTTGATACCAAAGTCAGAGCCTCTGCTGACCTCTCTTCACCTTCAGTATGCAACACTAAATCCTGCTACAGGATGCCAATGGTTCATTTTAGCCGTTACTCTAAAACTCATTACTTACGCTGAAGCTATTAAAAAATTCAGTGTAAGAGATTCGGCATGAACAGCCCCAGCTGGCCATGACAAGCGGCAGGGGAACATGCAGCCCTCAAAAGGAGCCTGCTCCTTTAACCAGGTCTGAGAAAGTGGGTCAGCTGTCAAACGCGACAGGGTTCAGCCCCCAGCAGGGACACACTCACTGCAGCAGCCCAGATCAGCTTTCGACAGCTGGGACTTGAACCTTCAGGCTTTTAAAAGTCATCGTTAACTTTTTTCCTACTGGAAAATACATATATTTTTTCCAGGCAGTTTTAGGTTGTATAACAGGAAAAAGTGTGTGTGTGTGTGTGTGTGTGTGTGTGTATGTGTACATAATAGTAATGTATCTTTTCTATTTAAAAGAAAACCAGCACTTTAAAGCTATGTTTACTAAACATTTAATGTTGAAAGATTAAATGAAAGGTCATTCCCAAATCCATATTTCATTTCTCGAATCCAGTAACTAACGGAAAAAAATAATGTAGCTATTAACAGAACTACCTCAGCGAACCAATCTTGTTTTGGCCAGGCCTAACATCTTTGAAATAGCCACTGGTTTTAAAAACTTTATTATTTGAAACACACTTTAAGCATTAGAGACAAAACTGGAAAAGCCACAGTCATTTTTATATATACTTTTAACAACTGTGTAATGTACATGTAAACTACACCACCAAAAGAAAGTCAGAAAGAACCTTTAGAAAGAACTGGGGCTGAGATTTTCTTCTTGACAGAGTTCTTGTTTTGAAAATGATCAGCACAGAAACATGAGCCCCTGTTCGAAACAGTGGTAATAATTTAATTTCTGAGACAGCCCAGCTCTCACATGACGTGTGGCGCTCAAGTGCTCACAGGAGTTTGTCTTCTGCTCTTCACTAGTCCTGAGGACCCTGCTGTCCCATGCCCTGGGCCACAGTCCTGCACACTGTGTCAGTGAGCACACACACATCAGTGCTCTTGCCTTCCAAAATACAGAGACTGTGTGGCATAAAAAAAGAAACATAATAGTAGTTGGTTTATACTAATGTCCCTCTCTTTAAATCCATGTGGGGAAAGTGCCTCCGGTAAGTCCTTTTGAAAGACAAACTTTAAGGCTACGCTGCTAATCAAAGAGTGGTAACTTAAATTCTATGCAAACTCAGATAATGCAAATGAAACCGTCCTTGCCGCCTTGCACAGTTCTTCCCAACCACGAAAGCAGGCAGGTCGAGGAGACAGTCACCTTCAAGAGAGCCCTTTGCCCTGCAGCTCGAGTCATGCCACCAACTAAAGGAGACTCTGCTATAAAAATAGGAGATGAAGGAATCCAGGGAAGGCAGGGCTCCTGGGAGCCAGTGTGGGGACACCTCACCTCTTGGGGACAGGAGTGAAGGGCTGTAGCTCAAGGAGGCACAGCATTAACCTTCTCTCCAAAATGAACCTGTTCAAGCAACAAATCACCACAAGAGCAGCAGGGCTTCAGTTAAAAATCCTGAGTGAGTGGGATATTAGTGTCATAGAGTCACAGGAGACACACATTAATTTACTTTGTGCAGCTTATACACGAGGGTCATTTATTTCACCAAGGTAATGTGAAAGCCACACACACACACACACACACACACACACACACACACTCCTGCAACGCTATCACTACGAAGATAACGAAGAAACTGAATACGAAATAATTAATTGTGCCAGGTCATTTAAATTTTTAAGTACCCTAAGGTCACACAAATTCACAGTGATTTTTAAAGAAAAGAAGAAAGGCATCAGTATAAAACAGTGCTACCAAAAGCAAAACTAAGCATGCTAGTTACAAAGGCATGATGATGCCTGTATGGTAGTAAAAATATTATCTGTATATTTTTTAAAAATAAAGGAAGCAGCTGTCTAAATATTTTGGCTTTTTTCTCAAATAAGGTTTATATACTGTTCTAAGGATAGAAAAAAGTCTGCACTAAGGCACTGTTTTGGCCCATTAGAGTACATGCAGACGTGCACACATACACACACACACATGTACGGCGTGGTGTGTCCAATCATCCTCCCTCTCTCTAATTCGAGGCAATTCCTCCCCATGTTGCTGCAAGGTGGGAACCCTAGAAGTGGGGGTTACCAGCAGGGCTGTCACTCTGCATCTGTGTAGGAGAAAAGGGGAGGACATAAAGCTCAGCTCTGAACTTGCTGGTTAAAAAAATAAATGACACTTGCCTACTGTCTTCTATAAACCCATTATAATTACGCCAATACACTTTTATTAAAAAGATATATCTACATTAAAATACACTTACAAAATGTACAGCAGATGTGTTGGATGAGAGGAGAGAATGTTAGCACTGCTCCTGATGAGGATGAAAGAGGCCCTCGGCCTGACAACACACACACTGCTAACATTTACAACAAAAGCCACTTTCAATCTAAGATATGCATCGTACTCTGCATAGTTCCTTCGCCTTTGTGTATCAGAATACGTCAGCTCACATCTGTAACCATGGTTTGCACATCACAATTACTTCATCCTGCTTTTTCATCTGACACCTTTCCACAGGCCCCATGTTTCTGCAGTTCCCACCGTTAAAAATTCCAGAATATACCGCAGATTTATTGCTTGTTTCAGTTCTGCCTTCTCATGCAATGGGATTAAGATGGAATCACGTTCATTTGAGGTGAACTACATGATTTCCATTACTCTGTTTTTGGATATGCTGTATTTAGGTTGCTTCCAATTTCTTTTCCCTCTTTTTATAGCTAACCATGCAATGAACAACTTCATGTAATACAGCTCCTTTTCTCAGTTCAATTATTTCTTCATGATTAATTTTCACATGGGCCAATGAGTCAAAGATTGGAGAGATTTGTAGCAATTAGAGTGTATTACTGTTTCATGAAATGTTCATACCTGTTTATAATACCAGGAGTGGCAAAGTAAACAAAATGCTCAGTAGTTATTTTAATACTAGTACAATTATGTGGTCAACTGTTTAAATGCTCTTAACATGTTTTGTTTTTTAGGGTTAAAAACAGTAATACCTGTTCCTAGATAAACTTCAAACATATCCCTCCCAGAGCATAGCCAATATTCCTGATTCCTAAAACCCATTCTCTGATGTGCCCACTGTTACACCATGGTATATATCTTTTCATATTTTTCTCTTTTCCACACATAGTCATATGGGTTATATATGAATTTTTTTTTTTTTTTTTTTTTGTACCGGGGATCAAACTCACGACCTCACACTTGCTAAGCTGGTGCTGGTTCCACTAAGCTAAACCCCCAGCCCTATATATATGAATTTTTAAAACTCTTTGTTTTACAAAACTAAATCTATCACAAAGTATGAACTTGATAAGAATTCAATGAATATCTCAAATATCACTTGATTCCAATTAAACACTCAATTTGCAAACCACTAAGTATTGTGTCAACTTTGATTAATGGACACTCACAGATAATTTGAAACCAAAGATAATCCCCAAATACCTATGTGTGCGTATGTGTGGGTGTGTGTATCAGAGGTACCTACCTACCATACTCGTGTTTAAGGGCCCTGAGTTGCATACTCTAAGATCACCTTGGCAAGTAAAGTAAGAAAGTATTAAGAAGGAAGCTAGCCTGACATCAGAAATCTCGGGATAACCAAAAATATGCCAACACTGTCCCTAGGAAGATAACAACAAATGTGACCCACAGTGTTAACAGAGAAGTGACATAAAGTTAAAAGTCATCAGAAGGACATGACACTTGGCAGGAAGAGGCTAGCAAACACCTTGGAAATGGTGATCTCTCCACAGGGAGCAGTTGCATTTCTAATTTGAAACCCATAAAATGCCCTGTATTAGGAATGCCATTTCTGTCAACTTTGGCACCTGAAAAAGACTTGAACAAGGACATTCCCCAGAGAGAGAGGAGCCCCTGAACAACAGAAAGTTGTGTGGAGACCAGAGGGAGCGGGACTGAAAAGGTCTGCAGCACCCCCGCCTCACAGCAGCTTCCCCTGGCTGTCCTGTAGCACACAGCACCAGCAGCCTCTTCCCTAAATGCAGTTAAGGGGTCTGCAGGCAGCACTCTGTCTAGTCCTCCTTTCAGAGCTTCCAACTTTGCCAGCACATAACCCAGCATATTTTCACCAAACTCAAGTATGAGTATTCTTTTTTTCTTTGTTTGTTTTTTGGTTTTTTTGGTACTGGGAATTGAACCCAGGACCTTGCGATTGCCAGGCAGCTACTTGTGCCACTGAGCTATTTCCCCAGCCCCAAGTATGTTTATTCTGTACTCAACTTTTGGGAAGGAGCCTAAATGGTATTTGTTTGTAGCCCTGGTAGTTTCATTGCATTGACAGCCCTTCCAAATTTCTCCTGTCCGTCCATATGGCATAAAGTTCATCAGAAGGGCTCATTCTACATGTGGCTGGTGGTGCTGTAGGTCTCTCCCAGGCATCTCCCCTGGTTCTGCCTCGGCTCTTCTGAGTGGGTCCATGCAACTTCTTGCTTCACTCTCTCGGATAGGAGTCCTCCAAGGAGCTGGAGGACAAGCACCGCACAGAGTCTGCTCCTGAGCACTGCTGGCAGGGCCACTAAGTGGCAACAGTGAAATAAACAGAGGACTTCTAAGGCCACAATACTGCTTAGGATGCTCCTGATTTCAAGACAAAATTAAAAAGATAGATGAACCACATGAAACTAAGTATAGCTTTTATTTCTTAGGGTAAGGCAAATAAGGAACAGCAGAAAAAACGATGTGGGACAAGGAGGGCATGTTCCTAAAGAAAATTTTATAAATTCTGAAGCTGATGTGATTTAAAGGGAAAAAAGTATTTTTCTCCTATGCTGAATACTGACTTTAGTTTGCCTTCAAGTGTTTTTCCTTTCAAAAATTTCATCTATAATATGATCTAAATTTTTTGGTTTTTTTCCTCAAATCTAGGTGGCTATTTACAGACTATCACTTATGAATGAAAAATCAGCTTCCTAGCCATCTTGTCCACATCTCACCCCATTTCACAATGCTCTCTATTCATTTAAATTTGGGTACTATCACTGCTGGTGTCACTGTGAAAAGC